>MJUU01003372.1:116653-134953 GCA_002080025.1 Modiolus philippinarum | reverse complement strand
TTTTTTTTTTGGGGGGGGGGTCAATAAGTGCACCTTTTTGATTGTAACGAAAAATTTATATCAATATACGCAGATATATTATTCAAGTGGCATGATAGTGTAGAGTTATAATCTGGTATAATATTTACCGTGTGCAGCTAACTACTGTGGTGAAAGTTTTTTTCATTGACGGTATTCTATTCATTGCATTGAAACACACATTTTATCGCGAATTGTATTTTCAGCTCAATTTGGTTCCTCATTTCAAAATTAAGATTGTTAGATTATTTGTTCATTTATGATTAGATTTATTTGTTTTGTGCAATGTCCCCATCTCGTATATCATTCACCCTGAAGAATTAGCCAGATGATAGTTAATTCGGTATTCATGGTATTAAGTTATGTAACATAAACATCTTTAGGACTGAATGGGGTTAATTTAAATTTGGCATGCAACATAAGCAATTGACAGCATGTCGAGACGAGTGGCATACAAATTCACCAAAGGATCAAAGGGCATATTATCGATACTTTCATGCATGATTAGATCAAATGGAGATTCTAAGAATGTAATAAACTGGGCTAGCAGTACATTAAAATTTGTATTACCATTGATAAATAAAACTGAATATTATCTTAGGAGTCGTGTTACTATTAGAAGTTGAAATGGTTAGAATTTTGTTTGTTTATTTTTTCTGTGAAAACATCGATGTTTACATGTCATCATGACAACTATGCCCTTAAATTGTTACATAATTAGGAGTTTAAAAAATACTCTTTTCAACAAAAATGAATTCAATTGAAATTTCATATGTAAGAAGGCTTGATATCATAGTCAACGGAAATTATTCCTTAGATAGCTGTCAGTAACTGGACAGTACCTGTGTGTATTGTCTTCATGTTTTATGTACTTCATTGTAAGGGTACTCGACGTTTTGATAAGTTGGGCTTTTTTCTAGTTTGATTTTTACTGCGAGTCTTTTTGTGTATTTATTTTTAGCCATTCACCACACATAGGGGAGGGTTTGGATCCAAGAAAACGTGTTTAACCCACCGCAATTTTTGCGCCTGTCCCAAGTCAGGAATATGTTGGTCATTGGCTTGTCCTTGTCTTCTTATAAATTTTAGTTTCTTGATATTTGGGTTATTGGTTGTGGTTTGTTTCCATTGATTTATTCACCTTTTTACCTTTTCGGGACCATTTAGGGCTTACTATGTGGTGTGAGGTTCCTCACTGTGTTGAAGACTATATGGTGACCCCTAGATGTTTTGTCTTTTGTCGTTTTAACCTGGATATGGGATGTTGTCTCCTTGACATTTACCCCATTTCCTTTCTTTTTCATATATGAAATTGATCTTATTTTATATAGAATTGACAATTATGTACAATATTTTATGACGTGAGCTTTATCGGGCTAGCAGAAACGTTTCTGAAATCAAACGACAGACCGAAAAAACTCCATGATAACTATGAGTGGATCGGAAAGTGTAGAACGGATGGTCGAAGTGGTGGTGGTCGTGCGCTCTGTGTAGACCCTCGAAAAGACGTTGTTATCTTAGATGAAAACCTGTTGGGAAGTCAAACTGACAAATTTGAACGGATTTGGTCTTTATTGAATATAAATGGAACGAAAACAGCTACATGCGTTGCTTACTTCCCGAACGATGGTATTGATAAAAACAAAACGGACGAACTGTTTTATGAGATTCTGGACAACATATCACGTCTATATGCATCCGGTTATGAAATTATCGTTATGGGCGATTTCAATGGCAGATGTGTACGTAAATGTCCTTTGACAGGCTTAAATATCATTTCAAACGATCTACAGTCATATAACGGTAAGCGACTAGTGCAACTGATCGAAGCAAGTGAATTATCGATTGTTAGTTGCAATGGCCATTACACGCGTGTTGTTAATGGACAGAAGTCTTGTATTGACTACATTCTCATGTCCAATAATATGAAGAACTGTGTTAAGAATGTTTTTATTGACGAAGACGGAACACTAGATTTATATAGCGATCACGTAATTTTGCGCGTGTCGCTAGATAAACAATGTCGTAAATTCCGACAGTGTTCTTCTGTAAAGAATGCTGTACCATTGTGGAAAACTAATGATTCCACCGATTGGGATTATTTTCAGTCAGTACTAAGTTCAGAACTGGGTAATCTTTCTCTATCAGACTTTAACACGGGAGAAATAAATAGTGTTTGGGAACTATGGAAGGACAAGGTAAATAAGGCGGCCGAAAATGCGATCGGTAAGACGAAATCTGTCAAGAATTATCGTAATTTCTGGGATAAGGAACTTGAAGAACTAATCAATCGTAGACGCCAAGCCAACAGACTTACGAGAATTCACAATAAACATTATAATTCGGAGAGTGATCTAGGCCGAACGCTTTCAGAATCTTATAAAGTACGGAAAGAGAGAGTCCATAACGCGATAAAACGAAAGGAAGCGTCGAATAATTTATTAAGCTTCCATCGAAACTGTACTACTGCTAAAAATAAATCTCGCGGGTTTTGGAATTTTCTAAAGGGCAAAAATCGGAACCGCATCGTTTCAGAAATAATTGATCCACTAAATGGGGATACGATTATTGACGAAAAGGATACGGTTGAAAATGCCCTTAAAAATTATTTTAGTAGTATCGGAAAGTCTTCGGATCCTGATCATTTAAACGACTCGAAGGTCGATATTTTAAACCGTCTAAGTAATATTAATAATAATATTGTTACGAATGATAATATGTTTTCTATGGAGTTCTCAAGTGATTCTATCAAAACTGCTTTAAGCGGGCTCGCAAGCGGTAAAGCGGTTGGTGTTTATCTAATTCCAAACGAATTCCTTAAATATGGCGGAAAGGCCATGTTGACGTCACTCGTTGAACTGTTCACTATTATTTCTGATCTTGAGGTCATTCCAGACGACTGGAAACGGGGAATAATTAAACCCATACATAAGTCAGGTTCTTGTATTGACCTTGATAATTACAGAGGTATTACTCTGACCTCGAATGTATATAAGGTTTATTGTAAAATTTTGGAAGATAAAATTATGGATGTCCTAGAACAGAATAATATTCTGGGGGAGGTACAGGGGGCTTTCCGTAAAGGGAGACGGTTGGAAGATCATATTTTCTCTTTTCATGGAATTTGCTCTCTACAGAAAAGGGCCAAAAAGAAGACCTATTTGGCTTTTCTCGATCTATCAAAAGCATTTGACAGTGTCTGGAGGGATGGCTTATTTCACCAGCTATGAGAAACTGGTATACGTGGTAAATGGTGGCGCCTTTTACGTTCTATCTATAGTGGGGTGTCAAACAAGGTTGTCTTTGGAGAATTCGAAACTGAATGGTTCGATCAGGAAAATGGTATTAAGCAAGGGTGTGTTCTATCACCAACTCTTTTTTCCATTCTGATGAACGATTAAGTGAAGATGCTCAGCGACCATAATGTAGGAATTACTATGGGTGAACAACTCATAAATTGTTTGTTGTTTGCAGATGACATAGCCCTTATTGCAGAATCTGAATCGGATCTGCAACGATTATTGGATGTAACACATGCCTTTGCCAACAAGTGGAATTTACAGTTTAATCCAAACAAGTCCAAAGTACTTGTTGTTGGCAAGAGAACTGATAAATCCAAACGTTGGACATTGGGTGACGACTCCATTGAAGAAGTAGACGAATATAAATATTTAGGCGTTTACTTCTCTCGAACCGTTAAATATTCATATCATATATGTTCATATATTAAGGAGAATGCTCTACGAAAACTGAACTATTGTATCCGCCTTCTTGGGGAACATGGAAGATTTAAAAGGTTAAGTTTTGGGGATGCACTTTGGAATTCGGTATTATGACCGTCTATATCACATGGCTGCTCTGTCTGGATGACATCTTCAAATGCACAGATATTTTAGAAAGTGTGTAGTAAAGAATGGCAAAAATTGTTGTGAATACGAAGATGAACATCCCGAAGTCAGCATTGTTTCTTGAGCTTGGCTGGGAACCTATATGTTCCTTCATGGACAGACAACGTGTAGCCTATTTCGACCGTTTGAATAAAATGGAAGATGGGAGGCTCTGTAAAATGGTTTTCACCGAATTGCAAGGCTCACCAAATTCTATTTACATGGATAGTGTTAAAAATATTTTTGAACATATTGGTCTGGACCATTATATTAATGGTGGGCTAAATGTGAGTACCTTTAACTTATTTCACGGAAATCACANTAGTGGGTAGGTAACACCGATTACAGTAATGCATACATTGTAGACCCTTGAAATGTCAAAATTTTTATTTCTTTTTAAGTACTACTGGATTTAAAATATATATCTGATAATTTTTTTTTTTTTTGGGGGGGGGGTGTAAAGATTCTATAGAATATACAATATTATATTTCTTTCCTTTTGATTAATTTTTTTTTATTTATTTCTAATTGTAAAAGTGACTCGATTAACAAATATAACCAAAATTACCCCCTCCCTCTCCTGCTCTTCACTCACACACCCTGAGGTTAAAAATATTAAAATATGTTTTGGCAGAAAGTATTTCATTATACATAAAAACTGCCCTTTTGACTCATTTTGAAACATACTGTACAGCTCACATGGAAAACGCAAAATCCTTGTTGTCATCACGGACAAATTTTGCCAAACGTGGAATTCCACCGCGATCTTGAACGTGGATAACTAAATTGAGAACGTGGACAAAATATTTACCTGTGTGGTCCCCTCGTGACATCGTGTTGAACGCGGAATCATCGCCGGTCAACATTTAGAAAGGAATGAGCTTAATGTCAACAAATGATCATTTTTTTCCCCAAATTATTATAATCAAAAAGTTTGGCAAGTTGAAGTTAAAATAGAATTTTCTTTGCAACAAGTTTTCCCATGGGATCGTCATAGTTATTTTAGAATTACGATAATTGCAAGCCTCAAATACTTTGGTTGTTTCGTTGCCATGAAAAAAGCCATGTATTTTCTGTCAATTTAATGTTCTTTCAAATATTTTTAAGCTGAACTTTGCACGGATGGAAAATAAAATAACATATTCAATGTCAACAGCAAGAATCCCTCGGCGTCTTATAGTTGCGTAATTGTCACTTGTCAGGTCTTGGCTTTATAACTTTTAGCAAAATATTATGTCAAAAATCGTTTTCTATCAAATCTTTATCATAAATAGCTTAAAATTTAAAATAAAGCCTGGAAATAGCACATAAAGCAGGAGTGCTTTCGGAAGCCATTAGATTTTTTACATAATAGATACGCATAGGTAATTTTCTAAAAATAGAACTAAAAACCGACCAATGAAAAAAATCAATATCTCAGGTTATATGAATACACATTAGGAAGAGACGCCCAATCAACAATTGAAGCATGCTTTTGATAACAAATACATATCTAGGAATGTTGAATGTTTTATTTATTTATGTATTTACATGCATTTGGATTACGTCCATGAAACTACGATACGATTGGGACAAATAATGAAATGTTTATAGTCCTAGGATACGATTGAAGAAAGATGTAAATATTCCTCGCTTTGCATGTTTGCGACAAAATTAAAACATATGTACATGTAAAAATTAATTTCTCTGTGTGGCCGCGATGGTTCCACGAGGATTCCGTTTTCAAAAATTTGTCCACGTTGGGTCACGTAAATTAAGGTGGACATCCGCGATCATCCACCCTGCTACACGGAATCAGCTAATCAGTCCAGGTCGCGAAAATCCACCCAGAAACAAGGACTTTGAGTTCATCCGTGTGAGCTGTACAGTACATAGACCACCATTGAAATTTATCAGAATAGATATCGTTTAATATCAAACTGTTTGAGCAACTTCATCCATATAATTCTTCTTTGATACTTAGTGAACATTCTTTCATAAAGACGTTATGTATACTACGAATAAACAATGCAGTAATTAGACAGGTGATAATCCTTTTGATCTCTTGATTACATAAATGTCTCAACAATGTCTAAACAAAGTAAGAGAAACAATGGCCAAGTGTGAACTCATCATAAACAATCCACTCGCCTCTAGCTCGTGGATTCTTTTCATGAATTCACACTTGGCCATTGTATCTCCTTTCCATAATAGATTCTTACACAAGGTTATACTAATGATCAGACTTTCTTTCATGAGTGTGAAAAATTCTTTTTCCAAGTTAAGCACGGAGAAATAAAGGCAAAAGAAGGAGAATTCGAATTTCTAAGACAAGTGGAAAATATCCCTATCTTTAATTTTGGTTGAATGTAAGAAAATATTCTTTAGATCAAAATTGACTGAAATTTGCCATTCCTTGTAAAATTTTCAATATTCATTGAGTGTACATGTATTATGATTACAACAGAGATTGAACACTTGTAGTAAAAATGGAAATTTTCACAGGGTGTTATTTTTGCAATTTTGTTTGACAAACACTTCACGAGTTAATAATTTTCATACTAAAAGTCTTTAATATTCACATTGTCATTGCTTTTACATATGTTATATCAAAACCCAACACTTGCCTTGGAGAAAATTTTTGCGGAATTTTCTTGATTGTGCATATTTAGAAAATTACCCCATGCAAAAATTTACACGTTTACCGTACAATGTAAGGCAGCTTCACACAAATTTGTCTTTCATGGGCTGTCTTACATAGGAAACAGCCAGTTAAAATCAAAGAAAATGTGTCCATGGGACATGGATGCCCCTGCCATACAGATATATGGGCAAACAGGAAGTAGATGAGCCATAGACTTGAAAAGGGGAAACACAGTACAACTCATCATACCAAAGCTTCAGACCAAATATCAAACCATTACTACATACACAAGCTGAGAAATTCTTGACAAAAATTTTCAATATATGGCTATAATGGGAAAAATCAAAGTTTCCGTCAAACAGGAAGTAGATGAGTGAGGGACTTGAAAAGGGGAGACACAGTACAACTCATCATACCAATGTTTCAGACCAAATGTCAAATAATTCCTGCATACACAAGCTGAGAAATCTTTGACAGAAATTTCGGACGTATGTACGGACGGACGGACGGACAAGGGTAAAACTTAATGCCCCCATTGCCTAAAGGCGGGGGCATAAAAAAAGTCCACTGTGACAAAGTTATTATCTCAGGGTTTGACACCAACTTTTTTCTCAGTACACAAAAGGACAACAAGATACTTGAATTTACAAATCCTGCAGAAATGTTACTGGCCCAGAATAAAAAAAAGCTTTGTGATTTTTTCCAAAATTTGCTATCCCAAGGGACTACCAATGATCCTTCATCAAATTTACTAGCCTGGGGCTAGAGGACTAGTGTTAGCGTGGAACCTTGCAAAATCCACATACCTTCTTTCAATAACTCGCCACAGTTGTCTCCAAAAATCTAAGTTCCGCTCATATGGAGTCAACACAATGCCTTCAACTTCTGATAATCTATAATAAAACAAAAATCTATATTATAATGCATAACTCGACAGGCTTTTCTTGATAGTTAATCAAAAACTTGGTCATTTTTCAGGAATGATGGAATGCAAATATTTTACAAACGGATATGGAGTAAATGCACATGAGACTATAACTCATATGTTAACTCCAACTGCAATAAATTTTAATGAGCTGTATGGTCATTTCGGAAATTAATTCCTCATCAGCAGCACTAGAGCCAAAACATATATAGGAAATCCACAATTTCAAAAAAAATGTTTAAAACGCATAAAACCAAATGAAATCCACATCCAGTTATATCAATGCCTATTTCCTTCATCACATATTATCTACAATATCTGAGAAAGATGACATACATGTATAATAGGCATACTTTCTTTTATGAAATCAAAAGAAATGCTACCATTGGTTGAGGCAACATCTCTTGTATCATCAAAATCACTTTGTTGATTTAAGTCACATAAATTCAAAAACAGTGATTTCCCTGACTGTTCATGAAGACAAATTTAAACAGTTTCATATTTGTTACTTTGTTGTCCTTTATATCAAATAATCAGACAAATTAAGATTTATTTATTTATTCTTTACATATTTAGCTGGCAATTGATAGTTACACTTTACTTTAAAGTATTCTGGAGAAAAACAAATGACTTTTCCAATGAACTCTGAAATTTATAGTTAATAGTAGATAGTTCATCAAACTACTGTATAGCGTTTTATATTCGTGGTACGAAATTTCCATGACTTTCAGCCTTGGATTTATTTGTTGAGTTTAATTTTCAGTTTTTGTTTTAGATACAATCATCATGTTCATGTATATTCAGTTATACAGTAATATATAAGCGGGTATTGTTTTTTGGCCTTGTCTTACTAACATGAATAGCGCCAAAATTAAAACCCTATGAAATTTGAAAACCATAAAGTAAATTATGTATTTATAGATAGTTTGTCTTTTTTAATCTTCTTGGCTTGCCCAAATAACCATTTTATTTGTTTATTCATTTGTTTCTCTATTCTTTACATGTCTTAAGCATTGTTAATTCCTGTTATTTCCTTGGGAAAGGATGATCAGAAACAGATTTTTGACAAGGCCTTAACTCTGGTTTCTAGATCAGTTTAACTATTTTATTGTTTGTTTTTGTATTGAAATATTGTAATTGTCAAAATTCATGGTTATTAGCAAACAAAATATATTTCCATCAAGGCATCAAATACACAATTGACTGTCTAAGGTGGAATTTCTGATCAGAAAGTCAATTGACAATAACATAAATTGTGAGTCTTCCATGGAAGACATGTGACACCTGTACTGCCCATGTCAAATTTGATCTGGGAAGGTTAAATTTCTAAGTTGGTAAACAAGTAGTAGATGCCCCATCGACATGACATGGGTACATGTAAGTGTAATGTGGGACTCAATACTAAAGTCACATACAAAATTTCAAGTGGCTGTAATTTGTACTGTTGTTAAGAAAAGTATTATGAAAATTTTAACCATTGATAGTATTTTCTGAAAATATTCCAAGTCAAAAAAACAGGAAGTAGATGTCTGACAGACCTGAAATTGGTGTAAGTGTTATATTGGACCCCATACATGTACTTAAGCATACAATATCAAGAGGTTGTGATTTTGCAGTTGCTGAAAAAAGTGTTACCAAAATGTTTACCATTGACAGTATTTACTGAAAATATTGCAAGTCCCTAAACAGGAAGTAGATGTCCAATAGGCCTGGAATCATTAAGCCCAATATTGGAACCGATCGTTAAGTCATATACAAAATTTCAAAATAACAACAAAGTCATTGGCTAACTTCTCTATACTTAATGTACTGTTAATGGCATACTATTAATTAGTTCACAAATACTATCATATATATTTTATCATTCCTTGGAATATACAAGTAAATATCCTCTCATAGGTCTGTGGTCTAACTTACGTGGATAAAGATTTTCTCCATTGCAAAAAAGAAGCTTTTTCTCTCCTATCTAACTCTTCTGGTGTAGTTGTACAGTCCCATGGAGGCCTAGAAAATATAGAAATATTCAAGTAATCATATTCATATGATTGTTTCAATAATTAAAAAAAAAATCTGTGTCCTCAAATAATTTTCTTTATAAAAAAAAGTGGAAAAGTGTTGCACAGTGATATTCTTTGATATACAGCTTGAAGATAGATTTAACATTTAACCTATGTCATGAGAAAGCAATGGAAAAGACTACCATGTAGAACTGTGTGGATTTGAGGAACTGAGGAAGGCCAGTGGCCGAAACTTAGATAAATGGGTATTTCAACAACTATTTTGTACAATATATTCCCTATAGATTTTTTTTAATGAAACCAAAATAACTCAACATGCACAAGTGGAAATGTCACAAAAAAGTCCATGATTTCATCAAGGTTATAAATTTAACAAAACATCTGTTTAGTATATAAAATGTAGATATTGAAATTTTGAACTCAAACATAAAATTGGGGAAAAGCATACAATATATGTATATTCGGACAATAATCTAGGATGAATTACAATATACAACTTTCAGCCATTTTACGTTTATTCTAGACTACGTATTTCCGCCCAAGCCGACGTCACAGACCAACGGACGTCGACAATAGGTTTATACAATAATATGAACGTAACGTTCCCGTGATAATCCCAACATATGTATATGGGTAAAACCAATTAATTGTTCATGATTTGAGTGGTACTTATAAAGCTAATAATAGCAATAAATATCGATGTCATATAATGCAGAAGTGTTTTGAAATGGACTTAAATGGATTTTTTAACCAAGTCACTCAAAAGTAAAATGCATGTCACAGCCACTCAGTCCTTGGTGCAACTGCAACATGAGATATTAATCAAGGCATGTTTTTTATTGTTTTTTTTTTTTCTTGTGCGGTTCCTTGGTACACTGTGGCATGTGACTATGTTTTTCGGCCATTGTAGGTGCTCCCTGTTTCCTTTCAATTCTATGTGTACTGATATGATACCATTAAAATATTGACTACAGGTAAAAAAAACACAGCCCAAAATACAATACTTAGCACCAAGATGTACAGACATACAGACAGGGATAAATTTATGCACCCCTTCAAGACTCTCAGGCATGACATAAAACAGAAGGACAGACAAAGGAATTAAAATTCACTTCATTTTTTGTACCTTTAGTTTCTAAAATGGTGAATTCTTCTTACATTTTGTTTTGAATTGAAATTTTTGCTTGTAAATTTTACATTTACATACTGTCATGACTGTACATTGAAATTGTCAAGTGGGGATAATTTTTGATTATAACCACCACACAAATACTTTTAATAACAAACATTTCACAATCAAATTTTTTAAAAAATCAGTGAAAATTATAACCATGTGAAAGGTTCAGGTATCATACTTTGCAAAAACAACCTCGTTTACACCACATTTGTATATGAATTGTTTAACTTGCCAGCTATTCATTCTAAACAATTTATTTTTCAGTCAGGGGAGGAATTTATTAAAGTCTTCAGTGAATCAAGGGTAACTGAAGTAACTTCAAATGTAATTTATTTAAGTTATCAATAACAAAATACCGAAGTTATCAATAATTTAGGTTCTGCATATGTGCATTTCGACAACTTATGTCTCATCAGTGCAGATCAAATCAGACATTTGGAAATCCATAAACTAAAATACCGGTTAAAGCTGATAGAGAACAAATAACCAATAAGACCTAAATAGAAAGGCCAAAATCAGCTAAGGACAGAGCTATACACATGGGAGATACTCCTTAGTTTTAATCAAAATTTTGATTTTGATCAAATGTTGATTTTTAAATGACCAACTTTTTAATGATAAAGACTTAACTCAGACAAACAAAAACTTTCTTAAAAAACTAAAGTTGTTCACAGGCGATGACACCGCTTGATCCAAACCATAACATGACTGCAAAAATACAGCCAAACATGATAAAAATGATACTGGACATGAAACCTGGAGGAAAGTATTGTTGTAAAAATTAAAACGATGGATAATGGGGAAAGTGATGGGTCAAGAATAAGAGTCTGCGATTACATGTATCAAACGCTAGAAGGGCCCGTCACAAACACACAGTCGGGACAGATTTATTGAATCGGTTATTTTTGTTATTTAGTGTCAATATAACATACCTGCGTGGAATTCTGAGGAGGTTTCTGTGCTGCTCGTGAAGACATTCAACATTTGCCTGATCAATTTCTGATAATACTCCGCTGTTCTTGTTTGGATCAACAAACTTTATGTTAAGTTTTTCTATAAAATCAAATACAATCTATAAATGGACCTTTCTTAATGTGTATAGCAATGCTTCAGTTAAAATGACCAAGATTCCTCAGGAAAAAAACATAGTCCCCCAACAATTTCAAACCTGTTGATTTTGCAAAGTTTGCAACAATATGATGACTAGCCATGTATGAATATTCAATAATATAATGAGCAACCTAACAACAGTCTTAATGCTGAAATAAAAAATCTAATAATATATTTTGTGCAAAATATGTCAGAACAACTAAGGGCTGTTCCATCAAACATACAAGGGGAAGGCACTTGCGATTGTCATGACCACCCATAGATGCAAAATAGGATTCTTCTATTTACTTATGAATTCTGACTTAAATTTGTTACCATCACCCATAGCAGTAATTTGAAAGTGCCTTTCCCCATCCCATGTATATATATATATATATATATATATATGCTCTAAAGTTATGGCTGTTGTACACGGTATTATTGTATAAGACAGGTCTGCCTCTGTCACTGTATTTCGACAGAATCAAAATAATTCATATCTGCTGGTGGTTTGTACAAGATTACATGTATATATGAATGGTTGTCAATTATTTTCATTTATATAACACCTCACTATGCCCTTGAATTGGTAAAATACTAAGGAAAATAATAATCTCCAACAAACACCTCATATGGCAATGTTATATTTATTAAATAGAGGTGCACATGCATAATCAGCATGCAATGATATATTACTTGAAGGTACATAAATACAAGATGCCATTACTATTATTTCCAGTATTCTAAACAAGTGTGGACCCAAATTGATATCTCGCCCATCCCTACTTGGTCAAAAAATTGATGTGAAAACTCGAACTGACTAAAACAGAAAACTTAACATGTCGCTAGACTGTGAAAATAGAGTAACTGGAAAAAGTAATATAGTAGACTGTCATGTATCATCCAAAACCAAAATGCCAAATATCAGTGACCTACCACTGATAGATACTAAATAATCAAACATGTTCACTAGACCATGAAAATGAGGTCAAGGGCCAAGCCAAATAGCAGGCTGTCATGCTCAATCTAAGATTAACCCACATACCAAATATTATTGACCTTACATTAATAGATACTGGGAAACTTCACATGATCACTTGACCGTGAAATTGCGGTCACAGACAANTAATTAAATAATAAATCTCCAACAAACACCTCATATGGCAATGTTATATTTATTAAATAGAGTTGCACATGCATAATCAGCATGCAATGATATATTACTTGAAGTTACATAAATACAAGATGCCATTGCTATTATTTCCAGTATTCTAAACAAGTGTGGACCCAAATTGATGTCTCGCCCATCCCTACTTGGTCAAAAAATTGATGTGAAAACTCGAACTGACTAAATCAGAAAACTTAACATGTCGCTAGACTGTGAAAATGGAGTAACTGGAAAAAGTAATATAGTAGACTGTCATGCATCATCCAAAACCAAAATGCCAAATATCAGTGACCTACCACTGATAGATACTAAATAACCAAACATGTTCACTAGACCATGAAAATGAGGTCAAATAGCAGGCTGTCATGCTCAATCTAAGATTAACCCACATACCAAATATTATTGACCTTACATTAATAGATACTGGGAAACTTCACATGATCACTTGACCGTGAAATTGCGGTCACAGACAAAAGCTGTATAGCAGACTATCATGTACTACCCAAGATCAACCTATATACCAAATATCATTGACATTGCACTTAAAGTTACTTAGAAAATGACCTAATCACAAAAACTTAACATGCTCACTAGACTGTGAAATTGAGGTCAATGACAAAAGCCATATGACAGACTGTCATGTGCTACCCAAGACCAACCTATATACTATATATCAATGACCTACCACTTATAGTTACTGAGAAAATAAACTTAACACAAAAACTCAACATGTCATTAGACCGTGAAATTGAGGTCACAGACAAAAGCCATATAGCAGACTGTTATGTACTACTCAAGACCAACTTACATGTATATACCANGTTTCGGACAATAATTATATTCCTTCATGCACATCTCCATATAGTGTCCTTCCTTTGTGTAAAGTTTCATCAAAATCCTTCAAGTGGTTTAAGAGGAGTTGCGCTTACGAGAAGTGTGGACAGACGGACGGACAGACGGACGGACAGACAGACAGACAGGGTGATTCCTATATACCCCCCCAAACTTTGTTTGCAGGGGGTATAATAAACTTAGCACAAAAACTCAACATGTCATTAGACCCTGAAATTGAGGTCACAGACAAAAGCCATATAGCAGACTCTTATGTACTACTCAAGACCAACTTACATGTATATACCAAATATCATTGACTTACCACTTATAGTTACGGAGAAACTAAACTAACCACAAAAACTTAACATGCTCACTAGACCATTGAGGTCAAGGACAAAAGCCATATGACAGACTGTCATGTACTACCAAAGACAAAGCTATTTACCATATATCATTGACCTACCACTTATAGTTACTGAGAAACTAAACTAAGCACAAAAACTTAACATGTTCATTGAACCGTAAAATTTAGGTCACAGTCAAAAGCCATATAGCAGACTGTCATGTACTACTCATGATCAAGACCAATCTATATACCAAATATCATTGACCTACCACTTATAGTTACTGAGAAAATGACCTAATCACAAAAACTTAACATGAAAGTTTATGCTGTTGCCGTCCCTGCCGCTGTCGCCATACTTTGTACGCATATGTCTCGCTTTCCCTGCCTTTCATCGCAGGCAAGACAAAATTGACAAACTTTATCTATAATAATTATCAGCTTCAGATATCGATTATTGTATATTAAAGTCAAATTTATCAACAACTGAAGCATTTTAATATTATATTCTGACAATGTCCTATCTTGGTCTCTTTTAAAGGATGTAGGGTTGCTCTAGAACTAGTTATAAATTCTGCTTGAGGTATGAGCAAAGCTAATTGTTGAAGGCCTCATGGTGACTTTAAGATGAAGAACAACAATCATGACAATACGTGTTGTTCCATTGTCTTGGTTTTGCCATATATTTGTAGGGACTTTGTCTGATGTGCATTTACATTATATGCTTTCATTGTATAATTACTACTTGTTTTAATGCTATGATTCTTTGTGAAAATGGCTGCTGGTCTGAAATTTTTGTTACCATGACAACCACATCAACACTACTTACCTGCAGTAAACTCTGTCCCTGCTAATTCTGCTGTTGCAAGGAAATCATCGAGATTACTTTGTTCCGTCACTGACTGTAAATTTAACCTTCCCCAATCATAGCCATCATTGAGTTCTGTTGTATGCAACTACAAAAGAAACCAGAGTAATAAATACTAGTAGAATGCAGTATCAAGTTGGCCCATTAGGGCGAGCTTGATGTGTTACACCGTGATAATATCCGTATCAAAAACAAGATGTCCTATATTTCTTTTATCGGTAATTCACAAAATGATAAATGGAACTCTATAATAAATGGAAATAAGCTGAAATTTCTATTTTAGCATCATTAATCTATTGTTTATTGCAATAATTCATACCGCATTCTTCATTCAATGTATTAAGCGTATGAACATGACAAGTAGTACCAAAACATGACATCAGCATATAGCAACCGCCAAATGACACCTTCACAATAACCCGATATTTTAGTGATACTGAGATTATCAGTCTCTGTAGCTAGATCAAAGGAAATTCATACTTATTACTGATAAATTATCTTCCTAAATTTAAGGTAGTAGACCTGGGGTAGGGGGAGGTAACTCCTATTTCTGCACAAATTACTTGTTTTGATTTGTATGAATAAAACAAAATACGGTATTTAGAATATTTATCACAAATAAAAATTAAATATTTGTACAGTCGCTTCCACTTAATCGCAAACCTGTTAATTGCAAAATCCTGTTAATTGCAAAGTTCAAACACCAATCCATTTCCCATTTAATCAATGTTAAAAAGACCTGATAATTGCAAAGCACTTTATAGCAAATTCCTGTTAATTGCAAAGAAAATTTTAGCACAAATGTGTAAAAGTTGCATTTATTTGCAAATATTGGCAATAAAAATTAAAAACTTCTAATTAAATAACAGTTCTATCCTCCATGCATACCTGATTTCATTGTTATTTTGATAAAAAAAGTTTTCAAATGGTTATTTTTCTTTGAATTTTAATTAAAGTTTTAATGTCTTAATCAATGTGTTCCAAGATTATTCAAATGAATGATTGAAAAATAAACTGTCAGCCATTTACATTGTAGTCTTTAGGTCAATTATGAGTTTTAAAAGATTAATTAGAACTTAATTGTTCAAAGAAAAAATACATTGTCTGTCCACTAATTAGTGTTTGCCAAAATAAAAATAATATTAACAAATCTTAAATAAACAATAGAGGGGCAGGTGGCATCTCTCAATAATGTTGGAGAAGCCATTAAACTTTTTATATGTCTTAGCTTTTAGATGAACAAATAAAGGGATATGGAGTAAATTTACATAGGACAAAATCCCAATAAATGAATTGTAAGATTAAGCAAATGGAACAACAAGAGTTGTAATGTAGTAATATTCGTACTGTGAGAATTATTCAGTAAATACATTGTACAAGTTTTCAACACATATTAATTTTATGTTAATCCCAAAGACAGAGAGTTGTCGTATCATTCATACTTTTTGCTCAAGAGGCTTTCCTGTTAATTGCAAATTCCTGTTAATTGCAATATTTCCTCTGACAAATAGACTTTGCAATTAAGAGGAATCCACTATATTATCATGAAAATGAATTCCTTTAAATACAATACTTCAAAGTGCCTGCAATAAATATAACTAGGTTTTGAAAGGTGTCTTAAAAACATTAAAATAAATGGAAGTCTGGTTTTCGGAAAGTAAGGGGGAAACAATTCACCGTATTCACTGTATGTATCGGAATCGTGATATTTTTGATAGTTTTGGTTTACGATATTGGAAAGGCCCCTTATGATACAGCACTAATTACATGTGCATTGAAAAAAAAAATTATCTGCCTTCTTTTGGAAACATTTTTACTAGTGTAAAATAAAGGGCTACACCGAGTGCAGCATGATACGACCGCAGCATGTCAAACATTGAATTTTGAACAAGTGCAATTCAAAATGAATGAGGACACAATAAAAAGCTTGATACAGTAATTGAATGGACAAAAATTAAGAGCTTGACCCAGTAATAAGCTGTATACAAACTAAGGAAAATAAAAAATATCTCTAATAATTCCTTATATATATTGGAAATGGTAAGAGGTATGTCAACATTATACATAAAGCTTATATCAACAGGAATCCGAAGAAGAAATTACAATAGAAATCCGATGAAAAATAAAGATTGCACATATTTCGAAAAATTGCAATTTTGGCCCCTTTGACCCCTTGTAGCTTGGAAACGGTAAGAGCTACGCAAAATCTGTTGGCATACTACTGAAACCTTATATCAAGAGGAATCCAAAGAAAAAAAAAACATTGAAATCCGATGAAAAATAAAAATTTTAGGTAATCTGCAAATTTACAATTTTGTCCCCATTTGGCCCCTAACAGTTCGGAAAAGAAACCAATTGTCAAAAATCTGATGGTGCATCTCTTTGTTTATTTTCAAAAGGAATCCATTGCAAAAAACTGCATCAAAATCGGACTTAAAATAAATAAAATAAAATTTTTGAAAATTACCCCTTTTGGGCCCCTTTTATCTCCTGAACGGTACATGTCACATAAAATCCGTTGACATACTACTGATAGGAAATTTAATTAGGAACATAACAAAAGAAACCCCATCAAAATCCAATAAATAAAAAAAAAATATTCTACAGCCAAATATGTGAAAACACCCAATTTTGCCCCTTTCAGCCCCTTTTTTAAAAACGGGAGGGGCCAAAATGTCCAAAACCCACCCCAGCCTTCCTTTTGTGCCAAGGAACACTGCGGTAAAATTTCATACGGATTGGTCTACTGGAACTTAAGTTATTGACCAAAAACAAAAGTGTCTACAGACGACGCCGCCGGACGACAACGACGACGACAGCCCATACCATTATACGGCCTCAAATTTTTTTGCGGTCGTATAATAAAAAATGTTACGTTTTTAAGAACATTTTCCGTAACCCTTTTTGAAGAGACATTCAGACATAGAACCTGTGTTTTTTTCAATAAATTGACCGCAAAATGAGATTCCTTTTAGAGCTATTTTTTTTTCAACTTGTGGCATCAAAAATTATTTTTGGGTATTTAATTTTGCCTCCAAGATTTTACCAATACACATAAACAGTTTAACAAGCAGTCTGATTTTGCAAATATAGTCTGGGTAATTTTCCCTGTGTCATTTATGACAATGTAACTATCAAAGAGAGAAAAAAATCCCTGGAAGCTATCGTACTGAATTTTGACTTCCTGCAGATTTAGGATATAGTCCTTATTTAACTGTATGGTATACCAACAATGCCTTGAATCTCCTTGGGGTCTCTTTTACACATCTTATTAAAAAGTTGACCGAGAAGCACATAGCGGCCGAGAATAAAAAAAAAATACATATATATTTGCTTACTATGTGAATCTC
>MJUU01003372.1:66576-95245 GCA_002080025.1 Modiolus philippinarum | reverse complement strand
TATGCTGAACATTTTTGCAATTTCAAGTTGGCTTCTATCTGTTATAGTTTTCCTAATAAAAAATTAAAAATATTAAAATTTTGAAAATTTTACGGAAAAGGGGCAATAACTCCAACATGGGTCATCGGATTTTCTTCAAAATTGCAGGGCGGGTAGATCTTGTCATTCTGATCATTTTTACCCCTTGTCAGATTTTTGATATCTGCTACGGTTTTTGAGTTATTTGCCAAAAACAGCAATCTACCCCTACGTTCTATTTTTAGTAACAGCGGCCATGTTGTTTGGTCCTCGGACTAACCGAACACATTTTTTAAACTACATACCCTGGTGATGATCCAGGCCAAGTTTGGTTTCATTTGGCCCAGTAGTTTCAGAGGAGAAGATTTTTGAAGAAAAGTTTACGACGGACGGACGGACGGACGACGGACGCCAAGTGATGGCAAAAGCTCACCCTGGCTTTAGCCAGGTGAGCTAAAAACTATGTGATTTTTGTATATTTATGATATAACAAGATCATGTCACTGTCACCTTGGTGTAAATATATTTATTCAATAAAGACAGAACAGTAAAGAATACAGAATACAGAATTTTATTTTCCAGATCTATGGCACACAAGGGACATATACATGTTTTACAATGATTATGAAACAGAGCACATATATTAACAACATAATATAAACAAAAACAGACGAGTACATATTATTTCAAAGTGTGTGTGTGTCTTTTTTTATATGGCAAGATTCTAATGTGGATGACTTCATTTGAGCAATATTAGTCCCAGGTCAGCATGGCAAAAAACAGCAAGAGAAAAAAAATGAGATTTGAATTATGAGGATAAATAAATAAAATAAAAATTGATGAAATAGCTGTATGCCATACCATAATTTTTATTTTCATATGTAAACTATATGATGTTTCAAAACATATATAAACAAAATCTATAACAAATTTTTGAAGCTATCCTTTCATATAATCATTTTTCCTATCATTTCTATGCAAAATCCTGAAATTTTCAATTTCAGTTTTTGCGTTTAAATGCACGGAGACCCCCAAATTCATTTTACATTTTTAACAATAATATGTTTCTATGCAGAAAATTCTACAAAATTCTATAATATGAAAATACGGAAGATAGAAAGGGCTTTATCTTTTACTTATCGACTGTCTTCTCCTTATAAAAGCTTTCAATAAAGGTATAAAATAGTTGTTTTCTTTAGGGGTTAAATGTTAGGTATAATCTCCAACTGGCAGTCATGTTTTTTTAAACTCTGTAAAGAACCTTCTATAAGGCACGGACCATTTGATTTTCAGGGTATTTTTCTGGCCCCCATTTTTGCCTAAAAAATTTTCTGGCCAGCACCTGGGGTGAGAAAAATAATCTGGCTCTGACTTTGTTCATTAGAAAAAGCCTGGCTCAGCAAAATTTCTTAGCTTAGTGTACAGCGGAAATAAATCGGCGGGCCAAAAAAAATTCCCGGCCCGGGTAAAAATCCCAGCCCCCCTGAAAATCAAATGGTCCGTGCCTTAATCATTCCAATGCAGTTCAGAAAAACCAGTTTTTATTATTTCCGAGGCAACATTAAATACGAAGACCATCCCTTAGGTTTGGATGTAAAACTACTTGTTTGTTTGTTCCGAGATGGCGACTGTTTATGTCTTTGTTTGTTTATTTGTTTGTTTTTTGTGTTTTTTTTAATTATTGTCAAACTGGAATGAAATCAGCGCAAAAGGACCTCCGAAACACCATCCCGTTGCTTCAGTGTTTCAGAGCAGAGGAGAATTTTTGCAATCATAGGGCTCACCTTATGTCAATATGTACCGTGCATTTATACATATTATATACCTTTTAATAAAAAGAATTATTGCATATTATAGAGATATGTGTTTTTTTAAATTAAAAGTTTATAATGTGTATATGTTCCAGACACTACGAGTATTTCGGATCAAATTTGTATTTTTCGAAATACCCGTATACGGTCCGGGTATTTCAGTCAGCTTGCGTGTTCTTGGATAATATATTTATTTTAAACATATTTATTGTCAAAAAAGATGAAATGACAAGGGATAAGACACAAGTTCAGAACTTACGAGGTCTTCTCCATTACAATATATATATATATATATACATCTAGTACTGACAATATAAAACAGTGTAAATTTACAATTACTATGAATTAATTTAAGGTAAAACATAACATAGCAGAGTGTGAGTTGAGTCGTTGTAGTAAAAAATGGCAACCAAGGAATAAGTTTAAATTAGACAAATCTTTTGGTTGCCAATATATACTTCTGGACAATAATGAATAGTTGTCGATTGATATCATCGCTAAGTTCATAATTTCCATACAATACATTTCTAATAGTTAAAGGCAAACCAAGGTCAGAAATACCGCGAATCAATCTGAGTCTTTGTTGGTTGTATAATTGGCATTTAAAAAAGAAATGGTCTGCTGATTCGATATAGTTTCCACATTGACAATAACAGGATTCAGTTATATTGCATCTGAATAGGTCACTTTTCAGACTACTACAATTTTGTCGAAGTCGAGTGTGTAAAACGTTGCCAATTCGCGAGCCAGTGGATAATATATCAACATACCATATACAATATTATTTAATGAATTAAGCACTTATGTTAAGAAACAACTAAGATTTTTAAAAATCGTTATTTATAAAATAAGAATTCACCGTAATATGTTTTGGAGAAGCCTTTATGAAATTGACTTATTAATTGAACCTTATTTGAGATGAAAAAACTAGTGTTTCGTGAAAAATTAATGGAATGTTAAATGAAATAAAATTTATGGTGTTCCTTTCTGTAAATCCTGACAAAAAACCTCTAAGGAACAACATTTTTCCCAATTAATCCAAAAAGGATGCAAATCCCAAAGTCTCGTTAAGGGACAGCTGAATAAATATAATAGCGGAAATAACACGGTGTTCCAAAAAGGAATACCCCCTGTCCACGAACAAAGCTTCTTAATGTAGTATCACCTGTAAAATTTGTGTGAAAATGTGAAAATATTTTTTTTTATTTCACTGCTTCCATAATTTCATTTCAGTTATTGTAATAATTTATTATTTTTATAAAGACCTAATAATTTATACGGTTTCCAGTGGTAGTTAGTGCTATCAGTTTTGACTGTAACTTACTTCTTTGTTTGAATAACGATTTTTCTTTGTACTCATATGGTCTTAATATACGCGCCCAGTTCGTAGCAGACCGTACAAGTATATTCATACGGTCCGACCGTATGCGTATGGTCCGACCATACACATACGCATTGGCGGATCCAAAAGGGGGGAGTCCGGGGGTTGGAACCCCACTTTTTGGACAATCGTGTACTTTTTAATGAATATCCTGATATTTTACTAGTTTAGTTTAATACAATTTTATTGCAAAAATACAAAAGGATTGGACTTAAAGTTATCATAACTTAATTATTGTCCTCTTCTGATGATAAGGAAATTACATAAACTAATAAATGACGACAAAACAGACATAAGTAAATTGAAAAAAAAGGAAAAAATATAATTTTTGCAGTTTGTTCATACTTCAAAATAACTAACATTAATTACTAACCTTACTCAAAATCTTTTTGTGTTTCTTATAAATGTACGAACGTGTTCAAATATTAAAGAATTCATTTCAAAACTATATGTATCATTTCCAAACAGAAGTGTCTGAATATCAACATTAACATTTGGAAGACTATTACATAAGATTGTTCTTTCGTCTTGGTACAACGGACATTCAAATAAATAATGAATAACATCTTCATAAGCAGATCCGCAATGACATTTTGGGTCATTTACAATATTTATTTTTAAAAGATCTGCATTAAGAGTCTCAACCTAATGTGTAGCACGTTTAATTTCCTGTTTCCCTCATTATAGTATTCTGGGGGTTTGTAGGTGTCAGGTTGGACCATATTTTCAAAGGACAATATAGCAGTTGCATTTTTCAACGAATTATCTAAGTAATTCCATAAACCGCAAGTAGAAGGTATAAAAGATTTTACTAAGAAATACACCCAAAAATTTTGGACCGTACATTGTACGCGTACGGTCCAAAATACGCGTGTGGTCTTGAACATATACACGGAATACATTAACCTAAAGACGAGCCCCTATGGATGCAATAAGGTCAAATGTTAAACTTTGTTCCACGCTTGATGCTTTTTTGTAGTGGACCTTCCGTACTCCATTCTTGTACAGTCGAGATAATTTTGATTTTAAAGTGTCAGAACAGATGATGAAAATATTTTTTTTCAACAATGTCCAATGTTAAACTAGTGTATGTTCCACGCTTACCGTCATGTTTTTTTTCCGAACAATTTGTGTGAAGGATCTTACATACATCGTTCCTGTAAAGTTTGGTTAAATTAGTTTCACGGTTTTCACGAGAAGATGAAAATGTAAAAAGCTAACAGACAACTGAACTTTTTGTTTTCTAATAGATATGGCTGAATCTCTATATTGATGATAAGGTGTTACTTTTGCAGAAGTTATCCTCTTACTTAGGAGAAATGATTTTTTTGAGTGAAAACGGGATTGACAAATTATTTTACCCGGAATTCAGGAATCTACATTTATTTTCACGAGAATGTGGTATGAGACCCTCCCCTACCCCCCTCCCCTCTTTATTGAATAGATATGTTTAAACCAATCACGATCTAAGTAGTGAAATTGCTCTGGCCCATGATGTGGTTAAAATACAAATATACAAAAAATTACATAGTTTTCTGCTAAAGCTATCAATACAATATTTTGAGACGACCACATTTTTGTATTTTAATGACGCATGCGTGAGATGTAAACTTCCGGACGAAAACGCGAAAAGGCGAAAACGCGAAAAGGCGAAAACACGAAAACGCGAAAACGCGAAAACACGAAAAGGCGAAAACTCGAAAACGCGAAAAGGCGAAAACACGAAAACGCGAAAACGCGAAAACACGAAAACGCGAAAACGCGAAAAGTCGAAAAGGCGAAAACGCGAGGTTTTACCCACGAAAACGCGAGATGTCTAGCGCGAAAAAGCGAAAAGGCGAGATCTATTTAATTTCGTGTTTTCGCGTTTTCGTTCTCGCGTTTTCGCCTTTTCGCGTTTTCGACTTTTCGTGTTTTCGCGTTTTCGCTTTCTTGATCTCGCGTTTTCGCCTTTTCGCGTTTTTGAATGATAGCACGAAAACACGAAAACGCGAAAACGCGAAAATGGCCGCATCCGGCTTCCATATCTTTCAGCATTTTTTTCAGTATGATAATTTTTTTTTTAATCTAAAACAATGCAATGACGTTTCTCCAAAGGTCATTGTGTCCCATAACACTGAGTAAAACTTGCGCATAGCAGGACTATTTTATAAAATATACAAGAATGTCAATCGTCGTTTAACTTTTCCCAGACACATTTGTTTTTCATATCTACCCCAAAGGCTGCTAATTAAATTTCAATGATTTTGGTTTACTGTTTAGTGTTGGGTGAAAAACTTACGTTTAAAATTGAAGATTTTTTTTCATCTTTATTTCCTTGCTGTATATTTATAAGTAGGGTTATTCGTTTAAGAATAATGCAAACATCTACATAGTGTAAAGACGACCAACACGACGAGAAAAGACTTCTAAAACACATGGTAAGGCCGAGATGGACATTTGTTTTAAGTTATTACTTTATAGGCCTTTTCAAAAATCATTTGGCCCGCCCTGCGGTTTTGGCATTTGAATACAAATAAACAGTTCCGGTTATCAACCCAACACGGCAAGTGTTGTTCATCCTGAACACAGTTCATAAAACTGTTAATGTTTAGATTACCATGTCATTGTTTACTCTGTGACACTGCACTAATTTTGTTAGAATTAAAATGTATTCAGAATTTAAGTTGTTAATTGTTAGACAAGCGTACGAGTGATAACCAGAAGCGAAGAGTGTTTGTATCTCCATTTGATGTGAGCGTTCAAATCCAGGAAAATATGACAACCCTTCTTGAAAAGGGCTATAAAGGACTCTTGATATTATTTTCAAGGTTTTAGACAAAAAAAAAATCCTACTATCAAATTAAGGGAAAATTCAGGAAAATACATTTCCAACCAAGTTTTCAATGTCTTGTTTCTCCATTAAAAGCAGAGTCATGGACCTATGTATTTCTTTTCACCATTTCATTAAGTCTACAATGTTTAATCAATTCATAAACAATTTCACGAGTAAACCTCCTTAACGAAAGCCATTTCAGAAACAATCGTATAAGTTTGTACTGGCAATAAATATCCGTTCAGTTTAGAGAGTGTTACTGTATACAAGTTTATTTTCTTGTTTGATTATACTTAAATCATTTACACAACTCGCTGTTTTTGGGTGCTATTGTTTGCTGTATTTCGTAGCAATTCGGTAATTGATAAACGGGGCTAGTTTAGGGTAGATTTGGATTCGGGATATTTGCCACTTTTTTCAATGGGATATGGGATATTTGGGACAAAAAATACTGGGATATGGGATATTTTGACTTTGGAAAATGGGATATTTCTATAATTAATGGGATATCTTTAATTTTCAAGGGGATATCATATTTTCGTCCATACTTACAGGGATATGGGATATTGGGACCCCCCCCCTAAACAAGCCTCATAAACATGTAACGTGTAAGCCCAATTACATGATTTAATTTACCGTTTCTCGTGAAATTATACTTTGTATAACTTTTCCCAGAACAACGGCAGCAAAATACCTAAGGAACAAAGCACTAGATTAAATAAATCAAAATCCAAACACAAGGCAAAAACGAGACGTCAGAAGACTTAAGACGCAACCCAACGACAGGGACCCCCCCCCCCAAAAAAAAAAAAAAAAAAGAAAAACACAAATACAACCAATAAATCTACTGGGCCACCATCAATCAAGTATCTATAGTAGAGAAAAACATGAGCAATAGCTGTCATTTTTTTTAATCTTTGATCCTTTTCTTCGTCGTTGGTTATTTGTTCTCTATCAGCTTTAACAAAATTTTTGTTAATGGACTGCACTGATGAGACACAAGTTGTCGAAATGAGCATATGCAGAAAATAAATTAACAGTAACTTCGGTATTTTGTTTTTTTAATGTAAGCTAAATACAATAAATACCCAAGTTGCATAAAAAGTTGTGCTTTGCAGATGTTTCAGGGAGTAACCTCTCATCAGCAGCATTAGGATCAAGCCATAATCCGAAAGTAGTCAAAAAGAAGTACTCATTACCAAAGATATCGAAATAGGACGGTGCCATACACGGAATGAATCCTCGGTATTAGAATTTTGATAAAATCAGTAAATTTCTATAAAATGCAAGGTAAAATTTTCATGTCAGACAGGACTGACAATTGGGCTAGTGGATACCCTCGGAGACCGCTGGTGCACCAGCAGTAGTATCGGTCAAATGATTCAAAATGCAAAACATACTTAAATTACCAAAACTACCTAAAAAACCTAAATTCCTAAATAAGGAATTGCAGAGAACAAATCAGATACAAAGTATATACTAGTACATCATATATTATAAAAACTCCCTGGGAGATCAGAAACATCCATCAAGCTGTGAAGACATTGAGATGGCGCTAACTAAAATTTCACACTTAAAAACCAATGCAAAGCTTTTACTTCTTTTAGATTGCGTCATTCCGAATCCATTCAGAAGATCTACATTCATTTAGGTAAGTAGCTGTATTTTTCATGTTCTTTGATTATTTAAAAATTAATACGGAATATATTTTATTGCAATCATTTTCTTTCGTGCAAATCTGTAGCTTCCCTGCCTTTTTAAATACAGTTTCATTGAAATCAATTCATATGTCAAAATAGCATATGTCTTATCTTTTATCATTTTAAAACAGAAAAAGGGTAAAATTCTACAGGAAACCATTTTCATTTTTGTGCAGTATTGTTTATCTTTGATTAAATAATTTTGGTGGAAATCAGTTATTCGTGATATGACAAATAAAGGTGTCCTTTCGTCGCGTGTTTTACGATATACTATTTTGCCAAGGTTAACCTCAAACTTAGAGAAAATGTGAAAAATAACTTCCTCTATTTGGAAAATTACAATGAATGGACAATATTTTCTTAACAAATACGATATAAAAATAAACGTCGGTGCTGACCTGAAAACTTATTTTATTTGGAAACTTTCATTAACTTATTTTGAAAATTTTACTGTTTCTATCAAAATTCTAACCCCTTGAAAACACTATGGCTTCATTCCTTGCATTGCACGCGGTAGATGTCCTCAGCACTGTATTTGGCTTCCTATTTCGGTATTTTTGGTAATAAGAACTTCTTTTCTTACTATTTTGGGATTCTGGCTTTCCATATTATTGGATTCTAATGCTGCTGATGAGAGGTCACTCCTTGAAACACGTGTACAGCATAACTAAATTTACTGTTTTTGATGCAACATCGGTATTTTTGTATTTTTTGAACATTTTATTTTTAACTAAGGCGTATCTCTCTCTTTGCTCCGTCCTAAGCTGATTTTGGCTGTTTTATTTAAAATGTTCTCTGTTTGTTCTTATATTTCGGTTTATGGATTTCCAAATGTTTTGATTTGATGTGCACTGAAGAGACATACGTGGTCGAAATGGCCATATGCAGAAACTGAATTCTCAATAACTCCATTATTTTCTAATTAATTACCATTAGTTCGATGCCTCTGATGTTGACAGTTAGTATACAAAGGGTATTCACCAGTCATTTCTTCGGTAATGGCACGAAACCCACTTCCGCACTGAAGTAACATAAGTTGTCGATATGGTCACGCAGAATCTAAATTAACAGTAACTTCGATATTTTGTTATTTATCTAGATTTACTTTTACTAAGCAGCTCAGTTCTCCAGTACTTTGGTAATGGCTCGAAAACCAATTTTTGAAAAGATACTATAGAGTTAAGAAATTTATTGAACTTATGGGTATATCTTGTAGAACTTGTATTTGTTCATTTACACGTGCACTTTCATTAAGAGGGCTTATTTTCAAAGTTGTACCTACATTCATTAGTATGGTTTAAAGTTTCTGATATTATGATAAATAGTTATAGCAAGGCCAGACCTTTTTACAAAAATACCCAACTTGCATAATTAACAGTTAATTTTGTTCTGTTACACATGTTTTAAAGAGTAACCTCTCCCCAGCAGCATTGGAATAAAATAATGCGAAAAGCCATAATCCGAAAATGGTCAGACTGAAGTAATCACTTCCAAAAATATCGAAAGAGAAATAAATATTTGGTTTGCCTACCATTTCCTCCTCGGAGGCCAAAACTGTATTTTTTACAGAAATACATTGGGCCATATAAGTGTGAAATTTGTCAAGGGTAAATCAGGTTTTTTGGAATGATAGGGACACTTCCGTATTTTAACAAATTTTTGATTTGTTTTAGTTACTAGTAGATTATATTTGTTTTCTTCAATTTGGTAAATTATTACGTAGATCTATTATACCTACGATGATATGTCTCCGATTTCCATGAAAAAATTGGGGTCGCCGAACAATAGTAGATTGCGAAAAACTTTACAAATTTTAAATTATAAATGCCCTTAAAGACAACCAACTTTGTACAGCAATCTGTTTATGAAATTACACGTACACGTTTTTGGCGCGTCTCTAATAGCAAATATTATCGGTGTTGAGTGTATGCTTTTATCTTTTATCATCGTCGGAAACCCACGATCGGCCGGGCTCTCGCTCCGTTAAGTGGAAGCGAAGCGAGAGCGCGGCCAATCGTGGGTTAAAGACAATGATCTTTTACAGGCTTATTTTAGATATTGCTTGCTAGAAAATTCAAATTGACAAAATGATGCAACATCTACAGAAGTTCAGTACTACAACAACCGACACGACAAGAAAAGATCTAGAAAACACACTGATTAGACTCGAAGGTAAGTTGATGATGGTCATACATTCAACTTTTAATTGAAGACTTTTTTCAAATTTAAAAGAATTGTTTGATTTTGAAATTTGAAATAAAAGCATATACAAAGTTAACAAACATGCGTTTTAATCTAGAGTTTGCTACAGTGATGCATTCATGCAAAGTGCTCGACGATTTGAGTCAAAACTTGTTATTAGGGTTCTAGAGCTGCTGATGAGCAATCAATTTCCGAAATGTCCATACAGCCAATTAAAATCATTTCAGTTGGATTTAACATATGTACTATGATCTCATATTCCTTTACTCCACAGTCTATCGTAAAATATTTCAAATCCGTGAAGACGTGAAATTTAACTTAAAAGCCGTTTTCATTTGGGACATAGACACGTCATATCTTTCAATAATGTCAAGGTGACGGCCATAGAATTGCTGGTGGGAGTAACAAAAATGACTAAGCAACTTTTGGGACAATGGCTTTGCTCTGTTAAAATCACTTTATAAAATGCATGCTCGACACAAGGACTTATATAATAAGTCTTTGCTCGACAGTAACTAATCAACCGTTAAATGCACACCCCATAGACTGGAGAGGTAGGTATATTGCTGCTCAAAAAAGGGAAAATCACCACGTTTGTCACATAGCTTATATTTCAAACGTCCATCTGCGTTAATGTCTATCAAAAGATCGAAGTACGAAGCTGAAGTAGATGTAACAGTAGTCTCTTTAATTTCAAGCTCGTGGGGATAGATCTGGTGAAAATATTCCTTGAATTTTGGATTATTAAGAGAAACTACATCGGCTTTGTAACGGTAGCCAAAATTAAAGGACTGGGTTAAATGTTTTTTTTTTTTTTTTTTTGTTTTTTTTTGTTAGCCTTTTAAAAAGTTCATACGTGAGAGGAAAAAGATTGGCTTGAAGTGGCGGTTAGTTCGCATGGGAATCACCATTGTCTGTTGAAAAACGCGACCTTAACATTCGACAAAAATATTGTCTAGCAAAAATTCTAACATCTTGATTACGTCATTCTCAGTATACTTCTTGTTTGACTAGAAAGGGGAAGTTCAATCTAATTTAAATTCGATGTCCGCACTTGCTCCTCTTGGGACCCACGAGCGACATAAAAAAATAAAAAATAAAAAAGAGGAGCATGTGCGGACATAGAAATTTATTTTTTTTTATTTTTTCTATGTTAGTCCTTTAAAAACTTGGCCTCATACGAGAAAAGAAAGAGATCGGCTAAATGAGGGACGCAGCTAGTTGGCATTGGAATTCCAATTGTCTGTTGACATATTCGACAAAAATATTGTCTTTAAAAAATTCCAACATCTTGATTACGTCATTCTCGGTGAACTTCTTATTTGACTCAGGGAGGATTAGTTTACAATTGGGAAGTTAAAATCATCATGTTTGTCATATGGCTTAGATTTCGAACGTCCGTCTTCGTCAATGTATATCAAAAGATCTAGATTTGAAGCTGAAGTAGATGTATCGGTAATTTAAAGTTCATTTGGGATAGGTCTGGTGTAAATATTCCTTTCATTTTGTACTATCAAGAGAAAGTACATCGTCTTTTTAGTGGAGATCGTTTTATTGGTAAAATTTACACACATAAATTAAATTTTGTAAGACCTCTTATATCCTTTATAGATATAGACAATTTTGAGTAAGAGAAAGACGGGGGAGCCAAACAGGGATTCAAATACATTGGCAAACGAATACCGAAGCAGAAAGGGACAAGGGGGGATTCAAAATCAAAAATCCAAGTGAATGGCAACTAATATTTAACACAACTTGAGACAACCCTTCAAACACAAAACAAATGACCAAAAAATTTACAAGACCGCTGCAAGACTAGTAGTGTGAACCCCTCAAAATCAGCCTGCAAAACAAAAGATGTGTGTAGCCATTTATTTCCAGAAACAATAACTGTTTTGTATTTCTTGCAGGGAAAATGTCTAAACAGATGTCTTTTTCAAGAGTTAATAAATCTCCTAACAAGGTGGTGAAACTAGGATTGTTCACGGTGTTGTATTCTGTCATCACGTTGTGTGCCTGTTATTACTGTGGTGTCAGTATCCACAAGTTTCAAAAGGAAACTACGGTAAATATTGATTAAATTTGATGATTGGGGGCTACGCCACAGGTTGTACAAAAGTGCTTCAGGATGGTACAATCCAAATGTTACTGGTAGAAACGTAGGTAACTGATATCGCCACCAGTAGATAATACAACGTGCAGCATTCGACACTATTGAATAAAAAATATTTTGATTAGCATCTCGAAAACAGAGAAAGCCAATGGAACCAAATTTTACTGAAATGGTCTAGAGTAGAGTCTTTACCAAAAATTGCACGTACAACAAACATGTCTACCAGCCCGGGACATGCGTTTTCCTTTGAACCCTATATGTTACATGTATATATATATCATTTTATTGTAAAACATTTATGCAAATTTAAGCAAATTGTATTCAAATCGAATACAATAAGTGTTTATAGAGACTTTGTCTCAATTGCATTTACTCCGTATTCTTTCGTTGTTTATTCGAAAATAATTCCAAATGTAATTGTAACTTTCATTTTCATTGGTCAACGTCATGAATAGCAAACGGAAATAAAGACGTCGTTAACATGGATCACGCAGTTTTTAAAGAACAAAATTGGAATTATAAGGATTAAACACTAATTTTTTAGGAAATTATGTATGTATAAACTCCGGCAGCTCACTCACAAACTTTACATAAAGTCCTTCGGACTTTATTCAGTTTGTGAGAGAGCTGTCGGAGTTTATACATAGATAATTTCCTAAAAATGAGTGTTTAATCCTATAATAGATGGATGGGGGCGACAATTTTAGCATTATTCTTTTCTGATTATGTATATTCTGAGCTCATTAAAACGTGTAAATCTACATAATTTATACATAATTTGCATTACTTAGAAGCATTTTGTAAAGAAGGAGCTGCATTTTTTGTGTGTTTTGTTATGCTTTGTTGTTTTGTGTTATTGTTTTGTTTTTTTTTATAAGTATGGCATCGTTTTGCTTTAATTGCTATTATTTTATCTGGGGGGTGTTTGTTTTTGTTGTTGAATTTTAGCTAATTTTAGCTTAGTAATTTTTTAGAGACATTTTTGTAGGGGCAATCGAAAATAGCTATACAGGACTGTTGCCACTTTCTTTTTAACATATTACATGCGTATTCATAATTATAATTTCTTTCCTGTTTATACACTTGCGTTTTAGGGCATAGATGTGATGAGAGCTGTGGGCAAAGAAATTGAATCCCTCAATATCCTTAATGACAAGCTTGGAATATTCTTTACCATCATATCAAAGGAACACCTCACAAAGAACGATTCATCTGTAGTTTTAAACATGCTGACGGAAGTCTACCAGTTTCACCTTAGACAGAACATGGAATTCAAGACAGTTATGTCATTGTTGAACCTTGATAATGCACAAAATAAATCATTCGACTACAGGGATACGAAATTCGCTTTTGAGTTATTTTTCCTGGTCATAGACCATATCGGTGATTACATCACGACAGAAATGGCATCCGATATTTCAACTCGAAACGAGCATCCCCTGGTTCGAGTTACAAAGGCGGTCAGGGCATCTGCACTACTAGAGAAATCTCACTACCTCGAACTTATGCGCTGCACTTTCCTCAACCAATCAAAAGATCATATTATGATCCCAGTTTATCTAAACTATGTCAAAGGTCATGTAAAATCGTTATTCATGGAAGATTTTGTGAAAAATATGACATTTGTTATTGAGAAAATTGATAAGTATTTTATAAATTTTCCCACTTATGACTACGAATCCGTCGTTAGAAACGAGTCTTGTGCTGCATTGGTAGAGTCACACATTTCCAGCAATCTTTCATTGAAAATGCTACAATTTGGACAAAACATAGCTCGAAAGGAATTAGAAGTTCGAGCTCTCTATATTCAAGAGGCACGTTATAATTTAATAGGTTCTATAATTATTCTTGTTGGAACGTCGGTCGTCTGCGCAATTCTCGTAATGTCATATAAGTGCAAATTGGAACAACTGAATGACTTAACTGTATGTGATAATCTCTTATCGAATGAAAATAAATCTGAAAAAGATTTTTATGACGCAACTATGGCTGATGTTTTTCCACAACAACTTATTTCTACGAGTTTTAAAACAACACCGACGAACATTACAAAAAATTCGAGAAACGATTCAGATGATGATGACGATGATGTATTTCGGAAGCTATCACAATGTACTAGTAACTCATTTCGCTCAAATCGAAGCAAAACATTGTTTCGGAATCGTTTTCGGAAACGCCATACTTCAATTTTGAGGCCGAGTCATTCAATAAAACTTTCGCCAAAACTAAGCGAAAATGGATTCCTCCACAGCGAGCCTTATATCAGAGAATTAACCGTAATGATGATCGATGTTGTCGATTTCAATCGCTTGCTGAATCACCTTTCACCAAGTGAGGTAGTTAACATAATGACGTATATGTCCAGATTATTGGACGACAGAGCCTCTTATTACGATGTATTTGTGGCCTCAAAGGGATCAGGAACATTTACAGTTATTTCAGGTATGTTATTCTTTTGACTGTCCAACAAACTCACCGCAAAAAAGGACGAGAATTAAATTCGTATCTCAGTCAGATACTCTTAACTTTAAATGCTTGAAAGTGCTTGAATGTTGTTGTTGATAAAAATGTTACTGCGTATTAAGAGTGCTTGTTTGAACGATTCCTACTTAGATCCTCGTAATTTCAATATACAAGTTATTAATTGTGACAAAGGTTGCTGCTGAATTTATAAAGTGAATAAAAGCTACATTTACCGAGCCTTGGGCGAGGTGAAAATTAATTGTTTAGGGTTGATTAATTTCTGCAGCAACCTATTTCAAAGTAAATATCTTTCTATTAATTGATGATACTTATCAGGAAAATGCGGTGATAAGGGTTTGTTTTAACATGTCATATAAAAATGAATGCCGTTATTATTATACTATTTTATATTGTCACTAAACGTACTATAAAGGAACTGCAATAATATGTTTGGTATCTCTTTGAAATTGGACATCGCTTCATTTTATGGCAATTGTTTTTTATCTATTTATTTCATTATTATTATTATTTTATTATTTTTATGTTTATTCATTTATTTTTTTTTTTTGCTAAAAGCAAAGACTATATTTTTGTCTTATATTGTTATTGACTTTGTTAAGGCTAAAAAGTACATTTATATTTTATTCTAAAAAATATGGGATAAATAATGACTCTTTTCTTGCAACCTGCAATTGACTTGTCTACAAAGAAGTTATTTCTTGCTGTGAAAATTGCGTTAAGTTCGGAGGAGGTCCTGATTCAAATAAATTAATGGTTAGTAATGACGATCCCTAATCCACTAGTAAAACAGTAGCGTTGTTCGACACCAAGTAAATATTTTCACTTTAACCGCGCCGTCTTAAACTTGAGGAATGAGCAAACTCATTGTTGAAGACCTTATGTTGATTTCAAGATGAAAAACAACAATAAAAGCATTATTCCACTGCTATATATTTGTAGAGACTTTAGCTCATGTGGATTTACTCCACATTCTTTCATTGTTTCAATCCCGAGTTCAAAAGATATATCGCATGTTTAACATTTATGCTTACCTTTAAATTATAGCTCAACATAGCCATTTTAAGCATATAATTTTGATCTTTATTTTTGATATTTGGATACGCTAGTCTTGTCATTATTAATCCCATTTGTTAGGGTTTACCGATGAACAAAGGTCGTATCATGCCTCCCAAGTGGCCAATATGGCTCTTGATGTTAGTGTTTCCTGTAGTGATATGGAGTTGGACAATGTACCAGATTCAAAGCTTCGGTTGAGGATTGGCATTCATACAGGTATGTAAGAATAGCCCTTTCAATAATGTGTAGTTATCTTTTCCTGGATTGGAACTCTCCCATCAAATGGAGATACAAACACTCCTCGCTTCCGGTTATCACTCGTAAGGTTGGTTAACAATACACAACTTAATCCCTGAATACATTTTAATTCTAATAAAAGAGTAAACAATATACAGTTATTTCATGCCTTTGAAGGAAACAGCAAAAACTATTTTCCCGAGGTGATGGAAGTGACTTGTGAACTGTTGCCTGAGGCCATAGGCCGAAGGCAACAGTTTGCAAGTCATTTCCATCATCTAGGGACAATAGTTTGCTATTTCCTGAAACGAGGCATGAAATAACTGTTTTATCAACTTGTATAAACAAACAAACAAAAACAAAAAATCATCCCTATAAAAATTTTTTCATCACGGTAAAGATATAGGTACTCCAACGAAGAATTTTGAAAGCAAATTTTGATTATTTATCAAATTTCATTGCACAAATACATAATGATGACATGGTGCATGAAGACGCACGTTAAGTGTTGTATTTAAATTACAGCCTATACTTTTTAGATATAAAGTTTAAAATAGATTCATGAATGCACGTAGGTGCACNGCAATTTTAACTTTTACGTGTTTTTGCAGTTTTATTGAATTTTGGTCGTAGTTAATCTTAAGTAGTGGTCAAAGCGTCATAACTCCAAATAATGTTGAACCAGCTTTTCCTAAGCTCTTATAGAACTGGTAAAGGCGAAGAAAAAATTTTACCGGAAGTGGGCTAATTGTAATTTTTTAATGATGTTAATTTATCCTTAATCTAAAATTTTTGGAGATTAAAAGTTTAATATATTTTTATTGAAGCAAATAACTATCTTTTTGCACCGTTATATTCATTCAATTCGAACATTCAATTTTTTCGTTGGAGTACCAAAAAGATATGAATGACGTCGCACTGCGCAATTATTTTGCGCATGGAACAGTTCGTGGTAAGCATTAAACTGTTCCACCCGACGTGAAAATTTCCATGAAATTACTTTGAAATGTTACAATTGAAAAAATGTAACTATAAGGTAATAATAACCTATAGCAATCTAAATATAACCAGTGTTGTGAACTGTGTTCAGGATGAACAACATTTGCCGTGTTGCGTTGATAACCGGAATTGTTATAAATTATAATATTTAACCTACATAAATGCATTTAAATGAAATAAAAATCGACAATTTGTCAGTTTTGTTATCTGAAACTAAAATCGATCTGTTGACCAGTCAACGGTTTTCAATCTGTTGACCAAAGCCGAACTGTTGACCGCTTGCCTTATTTTGATTGGTTAAAAAATACCACTCCCATATCACATGATCTTTTGTCGTCTGCACTACCAAATTGGCGACGTGAAATGTATTCAGATGAAATGGAGCGTATTTTAACAAAATTGAAGGTTTCTAAGTCCTTAAATGTAATGCAGATCGATATACCAATAAAGCATATTTAAAAGACAAAAACACAATGAATATGAAAAGGTATAACAAAACAGTTATAGGCTGTTGCACTACGGCTTCGTGCAACAGTTCAGTCCTCGGGTCAAACAAAACAGCTGTTGTTTTCGGACCCAGTCAATAACTGTATACTGTTTCATTGTATTTAAATGCCAAACCGAAGAAGCGGGCCAAAGGTCTACAAAGTTAATTAAGGTTCATCATTGCTAAAATCAAGTTTTACTATAATTGTTTGAGCATTTGAATGTTTTTTAATACATTAATGCTCAGACTTAATTTATATATTCAGCATAATTCGGTATATCCCAATTTCTCCTGGTTAAAATTGAGTTCCAATTTGAACTGGATTAAATTAGGAACAAATCAAACTAAGAGGATTGTGTATCCTACTGCTGTGACATTTACAAAGTTAAATCTTTAAAGCATAGACCAAGAAAAAAGGTAAAACCCCATTCTTTTATAATTTCCAAATGTATACTAGTTTTAAAATGGCCATAACTTGTATCAATAGTATTGCACGTATCGATGGTATCATATTTTTTTCTTGTAGACTCAAGTTATTCAACAGTCGTATTACATCCCAGGACAAGATTTCGTGTATATGGCGAAATACTGAAAACTGTCAGAGCAGTGCAGAAGATGTCATTCCGTGAGTTTGCATTTATGTATTCGTTTTCATTGTAACAAAAAAAATGTTACCATGCAAAACAAAAGACCATATAAAAACAACATAAAACAAAAATCAAGCAAACAACTATAATACCGACTGTTGGAAACGACATTGATCTCTGCATTCCCTGTTTTACATAAAAACAGTTGTTGTAGATCCTGGTCGTAATTTTTCTTGACATTTTTGGAATGAAATTTTCCATAGCAACTCTTTTAATCAAACGAATTCAAGGATGCATGGTTGTTTGACTTTCAGGATATTTACCATACTTAATTTTGGAAATCAAATTTATGTATTGTTTGGTGAGCATATCACTAACAATTAAAAACAGGTCCAGTTCGATTTACGGGAACTATCCATGAAGAATTATATAAGAAAAGATAGAAGAAAACATTTCAATGACTTAATATTGTAACCACTTGCCACAATCTACCAATCTAATTAAAATTAGATCTACCAATTGTTCCTTAGATCTACCTTGAATTGAGTTGGTAGATATATAATTTTTTAATTAGATTGACAATCTATGAAGAAATGCACAAGTCAAAAACAAATCGAAGTCAAATTTCACAACAATTGGGACCCTGAACACTGGACTTGGTACCGGCAGTAGCAAACTAAAACGGTTTTTGGTCCAGTTCGATTTACGGGAACTATCCATGAAGAATTATATAAGAAAAGATAGATGAAAACATTTCAATGACTTAATATTACAACCACTTGTCACAATCTACCAATCTGATTAAAATTAGATCTACCAATTGTTCCTTAGATTTACCTTGAATTGAGTGAAAGGAACAATTGGTAGATATATAATTTTTTAAATTGGATTGACAATTTACGAAGAAATGCACAAGTCAAAAACAAAAAATAAGTCAAATTTCACAACAATTGGGACCCTGAACACTGGACTTGGTACCGGCAATAGCAAACTAAAACGGTTTTTGGGTACACCAATCTCTTGGAAAGTTGATTTTGGAGTGTTTACAGCTAATAAATATAAAATGTATTTATTTTCAGCCAACAAAATTCAGATAAGTGACAACACCTGCAAACTATTAACAAGAGATCACACATACAATATCCAGAAAAGAGGATATATTGACCTGAAGGCAAGTATCACAGCATACTTTTGAATCATACATAGTTATTACATCCAGAATAGATAACTATTGTTTCTGGATTTTTTTTCCCAATTAAAATATCATGCAATAATATTTTCATTATAACGTGATAAATATATCAAAGGAAAACAAGGAGAAAACTGTCAATTTGACCAGTTGACAGCAAACGATATTTTCTTTGACATGGACAGTATATCTTACCCAGAGGTCAACCCTAAATATCTACAATGTACATTTTAACCTGAAATTCAAACATTACATAAAATATTTTGATTTTGAATTTTTATACTCATAATTTTCAATGGTCAGTTTTTTATGCTACAAAGGTTATCTCAGCAAAAAATGTAAACTTTCAATCTATGTGCAGTCTTTTTTAATGAGAAAGTCCCCTTGAAGTTTTAGGTAGGTAACTGTAAAATTGCGTATATCCTTTGTCCAGCTTGACCCCACCTATCATCAACCGGACCTTGACAGCTCTGAAATGATTGTTTACAATAAAATGCTTTGTACTGAAATGAATAAAATAGGCTGAAATTGACATGTAATTCACCACTTATGTTTTGCTTGCTTTCTTTAATTCCAGAATGGAACAAAAATTTGCACTCATTGGTTGCTAGGGAAGCGTGTATCGATCGTATCTATGGCACCAGAATTGGGTTTTAGAAAGACAAGTTTTCATCCAATTGAACTAGAACAGAAACCTCTTTATGAATTTGACGCAGAAGAAGGAATGCCACCTGTGTGGACAAATGCCCATTTGTTTAAACCAGACGATCCAGTGTCACCTCATTGTTCGTTCCACAGAACTTTGGATTCTCCATTGGAATCTAATGATGCTCTTACAGAGGAAACAGAGGTGTGACTGTGCCCTTCTCATCTATCTGTGCATATTTAATTTGCATATATTCAAAATGATAAAATTGGATCATCTGTCCATCGCAAAAACCCATGTAAATTCAGCGCAGTTTTTCAACACTGGAATCCTGAATTGTGTTGTCAATATTCGTTTTTTTTAATAGTTGTCGGTTTTGATAGCTTAAAACAATTTGATTATGAATTAACTCTTGACTGTAGTTCTCCGCGGAGTTGCAAGTGTTTTTGCAAACAGTTAACAACAGTTTGAATCTGTTATGATGTTTCATGCTTTATGGTGGGTACTAACAAACAAATTAAACGGCCAAAGAGGTTATACCTTTGACAGAAAACATCAAATAATCCTTAAACAAAACTTGAAAAACTGTCCAAAGCTTACTAACATATACCTCTTATGGCGGGCACCCATTCAAGAAAAAATCAATCTAAATCAAATTTCAAAATAGATGGTGCACAATGGCAATAAATACTACATTCTGTGAAAGTTTCAGTGGATTTCACTCAGTGATCAGCACAACTCTTCATAGACCTGATCTATGAGAGTTGTGGCAACAAAGTGTGTACCCCTATGACAGACTCCCACTATGATTCAAGACATCAACCCTCCTCCCGAATAAAATCAGTTAAAATTTCAAAATAGCTGGTGCACAATGGTAACATGCACTGAATATTCTAGGAAAGTTTTGTTGAATTTCACTCAGTGGTCTAAGAGGAGTTTTCGCCACAAAATGTGTACCTCTACGGCGGAAGGAATAATAAAACGGAAGATCGGACTGATGGACACTTTTGATGGATCACTTTATACCGGCCCTTGAAAGCGGTGGTATTATAAGGAATCAAGAAATGTTCATCGGAAAAAAGTCGTAATGCATGTAACATGACGTCAGCACGGATTCATTGCGCATGTCTTCCACGATCAGTATCCAACACATCGACAACTTAGCATTATTTTAAATTTTACTCTACACACAACAAATAGGAGGACGCCATATTTAATCGTTCAGCCAAGCATCGACATTACAAATTACACTGTCCACCATTTGTGTCCTGTTTTGATGAATAACAAATACCAAAGTAACTGTGAATTTGGTTTCTGCACATGAATGTTCCTCTTAGTTCTCCACCACATTGTGGATAAATGTTGAAGCTTTGGTCTGAACTCAGATTCAAGATTCTTCCTTTACATGGTACAGGGATGATTATTACTTTAAACCGTCCACGACCTTTCAATAACAATTGCTGTTGAGTTGCTACCGGACACTACCGCAATGGAAGGGGATGTTTTGGCATGCCATAAAACCGGTTTATCCCACCATTTCTTTTGAAATGCCAGTACCAAGTCAGGACCATTGAATGATATCTCGTGGACTTCGGCTCTTGTCAACTCTTCGGTAATTTTGTTATTACCCCCATGCATATAACGATGATAATCCTTACCCTTTTCTAAATTATCTTTGTCTTATCGTGTGCAATGTAAAGAAGCACATAAGCTGAAGTTATCATCAGGTGGTCCGGAAGGGTAGCATGATCTGCTCAATGTATAGCACCAATCTAACACTAGCAGTGCTGTGATCATAGCTCACAAAATTATACCCGTGCTAACCAAATAGGATACATGAAAGGCAAAGTCAAAGTTTTCTTATATATATGAAACCCCAAAGATTGGTTAGTTTGAGTTCTAAAGTAGGATGTTCATTGGTTTGGGAGCAGTTGCAAATGACACACCGGTACACCCGTATGAAAATGCATGGATAAGTCAATATATATGGTTATTGAATGCCCCCAAAATATGATCAGATCAAATTCTGATATGGTTTGTGTGATAGAGATTTCTGAAAGTTTCATCAAACTCCATTCATTGATTTGGTACGAGTTGCAAGTGGCATACCACTAGCTCTGATGAAAATGCATGGCTAAATCCATATATGGATCGGAGACCTTAAGAATTTGTCAGAGCAAAATATAAAATAAGAGATACACTTTGGCATGACGTGTTAAAGATTATATGCACGTTTCAGCGAATGATTTCATTGGTCAAAGAGTTGCAGATGGCATACCAGCACATACCATCCCTTCAAATGACAATGCACGACGATGGGAAACCCCTAAAATTGATTAGAACGACATCTTTAATAGGAGTACTTTCAAAAAAATTCCATTCATCGGTTTAGGGGAGTTGCGGATGGCATACCAAAGTCTCTTTTCAAATGACAATAAATGGCTATGGAAAACACAAAAATTGTTCAGATCAAAATCTAAAATAGGAGGTGCACTATTGTATCATGTGATAAAGATTCTCTGCAAAGTTTCATCAAATTTTTTACATTGATTTGAATGGGTTGCAGATGACCATGTATTGCCAAGTCTGCAATGGGATAAACGAAAAATTGGCCATGGGGGTAAAAATAAAATTACCGAACAGAAGTGTCAAGAGCCAAAGTCCATGAGAAAAAACGACAGAGCAGGTGGAAACTACCGGAAAAATTGTCTACTGCAATGGTCCTGACTTGGTACGGGCATTTCAAAAGAAATTGTGGATTAAACCAGTTCTATCGCGCTCTAAATCGCACTTTCCATTGCGGTAGTGTCCGGTAGAAACTCATCAGCAGTTGCTATTCTAAGGTCGTAGACCGTTAAAAGAATAATCACCCCAGTATAGAGTAAAAAGGTATCTTGAATCAGAGTGCAGACCGAAACTTCAAATTTTGCCAAAAGACTGATATCTGTTGAAGAACCCTTTCAATGATCGCACGAGTCGGAATACGAGGCTCACAATTGCATCATGTGATAAAAATTCACTGTCAGTTTCATCAAATTCCATTCATTGGATTAGGAGGAGTTACGGATGGCATACCATTATACCTCACCCTTTCAAGTGACAATTCATGGCTATAGGAAACCTCCAAAAATGTTCAGATCAAAATCTAAAATATGAGGTGCATTATGGCATATTGTGATAAGATTCTCTGAAAATTCAGCAAATTTCTTTCTTTGGTTTAGGAGGTGTTGCGGATGTCAAACCAGTACCCCCACCCCAAATGATAATGTATGGCTAAGCTCATGCACGGCTATGCGAATTCCCAACTTAAGGCTCAGAGACTGAGCCTTTATCGTGCATCTGACAAAATTACTAATGCTAATGACCAAAACTGGTGGTTTTCCATTGGATCTAATGTTTAGCTATTTTCTACGCCGTAATCCATGTTATTTGTCAGATCCAATGGAAATAAAACATTCTTTGTAAAAAACATTCAATACATTATTTCGAAACAGTTTAGTTAATTTTCCTTCTTTTCCTTTAACAGTGACAGAGTAGATGATGAGAGGGTTAATTTTTCCATAGGGTCCAATCTTAAACTGGCTACCATGTTTGTTGTATAGTAAAAATAAAATGGGCAAACATCACTCCTGTTAAGCTTGATTGGTTTAGAGGAGAAGATGAAAATGTGATTTTTCTCATAGGGTCCAATATCAAACTATGTTCAGGGCTTGCAGCCATGAATTTTGTCGAAACTGATCGAAATGGAAATACCTTCCATACTTCTTTCCAATACAGTTTTTCTAAATTTTCTTCAATAGTGTCAGAGCAGATGATTAAATGATCATTTTCCCATAGGGTCTACTGTCTAACTATGTTCCGTGCTCGTAGTCATGTTTTAAGCGGATCACAACGAAATATGCAAACTTTGTAGAAGAGCTTCCCTACATCATTCCTGTAATGTTTGATTAAATTGATTCAGTGGTATCAGAGGAGATGAAAATATGAAAAGAGACGATCGCCGTTAAGTGATTCCAATAGCTAATACTGACCTTTTTGGGTCATTAGATGATCAAGATTTATAAAAGTTTCATAAAATTAATACAATGGTTTAAGAGGAATGGACGCTAGAAATGTCTGGAGAACGGACGGCCACATTATCTAAATTAGGAAGTGCACTATGACATCATGTGGTACAGATTCTCTTAGAGTTTCATTAAATTGCATTCATTGATTAAGGAGTTGTGACAACGCAGGGCTATGAGAACCTGAAAATGGTTCAGATCAATATCTAAAACAGGAGGTACACTGGCATTTGGTGACAATATTCTCTGAAAGTTTCAGCAAATTTCATTCATTTTTAATTTTGGATAGTTGCAGATGGCATACTAGTACCCCCCCCCCCCAATCCAATGACAATGCATGTCTATGAGAAACCCCCAAAATGTCCAGATCAGAATCTAAAATATCAGTTGCACTGTGTGATGTGATAAAGAATTCCTTGAAGTTGTTTTATCAAATTTCACATAGTAATTAAAGAGGGATTGTAGATATAAAGGTCCGACGGACAGACGGACGGACACAATGAACACTTTATATCCCGCATTTTTAAATGAGGTAGTGAAAGACCAGTAAGATTTTTATTTACTAACCTCGAGTCAAAACAAATAAGATCTATGGTACTAGCATAAGTTATTTGTCTTTAGAAGCCTTAATCAGTATCAAGGTTAGAGCATGAAAAGCACCAGATTATGTTAATCTCTTAACAATGGAAGTGTATGGAGTAAATGCACACGAGACAAAGTCAACTAATGCGTGTTACAAAAAAAAAACAATGGAACAACGCTTTTATTGTTGTTCCTCATCTTGGTGTCAACATGAGAACTTCAAAAATTCGCTTTGCTCATACCTCAGAGTTAGTTCAAGCCGGTCCCTAGCAATGGTTTGGGTGGAATTTGTTGCTAATTGCCGAACAACGCCACATCCTTGATCTTCGTTATTAATGGATGTGTGGTCGTCAACAAACACAAACACAAATGAACTTGAAAAGGGGTCTAATAACTGCTGTCATCCATTGCCCGAAAAGACTCACAGAAGACAATCACAACATACAAACAACTTAGTATACAATAAAAATTATCAGGAGAAGTCTGTACCACCACCATCTTCGAAGAACACAATACTAAAATAAAGACAACGCTGAAAACAAAAGCACTAACAGTGTGACCACCCATCTGTATCCCCGCTCTGACAAAAGCATAAGGCAAACATTTTTAGCTCACCTGATTCAAAGGGTCAGTGTTAGCTATTGCCATCACTTGGCGTCTGTCGTCTGTCCATTACCTTTTCTCATTTTCATATTCTCCTCTGAAACCACTGAAGCAAATTCAACAAAACTTTACAGAAATGATGTATTGAAGGTCCTTTACTAAGATTGCTCATTTCGTTCCGATCCGATGAAAAACATGGCCGCCAGCGCGAAACTTAGGTTTAACATTGGACCCTATAGGAAAAATAACATTTTCATCTTCTCCTCTGATACTACTGAAGGAAATTCAACCAAACTTTACAGGAATGATAAATGGAAGGTCTTTAACAAAGATTGCTCATTTTGTTCCGATCTGATAAAAAAAATGGCCACCAGCATGGAACATACTTTAACATTGGCCCCTATGGGAAAATCACATTTTCATCTTCTCTGAAATGGCTGAAGGAAATTCAACTAAACTTTATAGGAATGATGTATGGAAGATCCTTAACAAAGATTGCTCATTTCGTTCCGATCTGATAAAAAACATGGCGGCCAGTGCGGAACTTGGGTTTTACATTGGACCCTATGGGAAAATCACATTTTCATCTCATCTGAATGAAATTTAACAAAACTTTACAGGAATGATGTATGGAAGGTCCTCAACAAAGATTGCCGATTTCGTTACAATCCTATAGAAATATGACCGCCAGCACGGAACATAGTCTAACATTGGCCCCTTTGGGAAAATCACATTTTCATCTTCCCCTCTTAAACCATTGAAGCAAACTTTACAGGAATGGTGTACGGAAGTAGAAAATATGAAGGGATATGGAGTGAATGTATATTTGACAAAAACGCACATCATACAAAGAAAACTCCAGTTTTTCAAGGACAGTGATTTTATTCCTGTCTAAATCTTAATGTCGCCTGAGGGTCATCAACCAGAGGTGTACAATATTCACACCTCAAGTGAGATCAAGAAGATCCCTAGCGTGCACTTAAGCGGTATTCTTGACAAAATTGTTGAGCAACATCGATCGCAGCTAAAATATGTCATTGAAGCAACACATGTCGGGAGCGGTCAATGAGAAAAATGTAAAACCGGGCTACAAATATTTGTCATTAAGTAGCCCGACGAAAGACAAAAATGAGGACAAAAACAACATCGATAGACAACACAGGGCACACAGGTAGTTTATGAAATATGCTCATTTCATTTCGATCTGACAAAAAACTTGTCTCAAGTGCAGATTGGAGTCCTTTGTGAGAAACCATCCTTTTCATCGTCTTGTCTGAAACTATTTAAGCAAATTTAACTACATGTTTTCGCAAAAATTTCTCATTTCAATAGGATCAGTGCAAAAAACACGGATTCTAACGGAGAACATAGCTAAACATTAGAACTCAGTGTTGAAAAACATCATTTTTGGTCATGCATGGCATAGAGGCATTTTGTCAGGTGAGCGATACAGGCTCAGTCTCTGAGCCTCTAGTTTTTATTTGACTTTCTGAAAAAATACGGTAAATGCTTCTATGCCATGCATGACCAAAAATGAAGTTTTTTTTACCAATGGGGTCTAATGTTTAGCTATGTTTTCCATTAGCTCCCATGTTTTTTGTCTGATCCTATTGAAATGTGTAATTTTTGAAGAGGACTTTCTGTGCATTTAGTTAAATTTGCATTAATAGTTTTAGAAAAGATCATGAAGAGGATGGTTTTCTCATACCGGACTCCAATGTTTGACTATGTTCTGTACTGGAGGCTACGTTTTTTTTGTTGGATCTATATTAAATGGCATTTGTTTTTTGTAAAGTACCTTCCAGCCATTATTCCTTGAATTTGCTTCAGGGGTTTCAGAGGAGAAGAGATAGTGAAGAAATTACAAATATGATCTAAAAAGGAAAGCTAAAATCAGCTAAGGACATAGCTGTTTAAGAAGGAGAAACTCCTTAGGTTTAAACAATATTTTCTTGAATTTCAATATTTTAAGTTTCCAAATAAAATCGGCTTTCCGGCCAGCAACGAAGTAATGACTACTGGGTTGGTGAATGCCCCCGGGGACTAACAGTTCACAAGCAGAGGCATCGACCAAGTGGTAACAAATACCAAAGCATCGAAGTTACTGTGAATTTAGTTTCTGCATATGCGCATTTCGACAATCTATTATCTGTTTCATGTGTCGTATCCTACATAAATGCTAATGAAAAGTTAAGTCAAATTTGATGTTCGCAAGTCCGATAATTACGACTGATTCTGAAAAAAATATGTTCCCATTTGCGAGATAGAAACGTTGTAATGCTTTGTCAAATCATAAAGACGACCATAAAGCCACTGAAGGGAATTTTACAACAGTGCTTTATCGTTTTTGGTGTACATGCAGTAATTTCGCTCTGTTGACAAAACCGCTTCCCAAGCTATAGCGAATAAATGTATTCAATCGATGTAACCCTTGTGCTAGGAGTTGGACGACAGTTAAAATACAGTCAAACATTTTCAATATCCATCGATCTAATTTCAGGTATGTATTGGTTCAAAGTTGTTTGACTGATGCTATATGGTGCAAAGTTAAACTATGTTCTCCACCGGCTGCCAATTGATGGAAGGTAAACTTACTAGTCTCCTTTTTGAAGGGAACATTCTAAGGACCGTTTTGCAGAAGCTTGATTTTAAATGACCAATGTGTTTTCCCTTTTTCCTTCAATCTTAAACTAATTCTCCTTTGTCCGCCATCTTAAAGTAAACCAACATAGGACTGTTGTGGCAGAGCTTGTTTCCAACTGGCTTTGCGGCTGGCTTCATGGAGACCGTTGAATGCGTTCACGTAAGGACCAATGTTTAACAATGTAAGCAACGATCAAGAGCATGAAAAGCTGATGTTATTTAGTGTAAAGTTAAACTATATATATGATCAACTATGGTTCCCGCTAGTGGCCTTCTAGGATGTGATGTAGACTTGCCAAACTTTACCAAAGCGGAACGATTGGGGAGAACTGTGACCAAGTTTTTTTATTCAATTTACTCGATCCACAACTTTATAAAGGATTTACTAATTTTTCTTTGGATTTTTTATATCCCAAGATCGGAACTATATTGTTTTTTTCTGTCTGTCAATACATTCAAAATTTTAAGCTTCGCTATAACTTTTGAATAATTTAGGATAGACTTATCATACATTGCAAATGTATAGGTCGAATTCATTGGAGCATAAACATGCCCCCATAAAAAACATGGGTAGTCAACGATTACAAAGTTCGCCTCGTTGTGGCACTTTGTCGCAGCAACCAAATTTTGCCTGGATGTCGACATACTATCAAAATTGCATGCATTAGCAAGATTACCATACCAACAATGTACAGTTACTGAGCTATGAACTTGGATGTATACATTAATGTAAGTCATTCATGAGTAAGATGTAAATTTAAGTGACCTAATTTTGTCTGGATGCTGAGCTACCATCACAGATGCATGCACATACACATGCAAGATGATCCTACCATGTACAGTACATGAGATCTGATCCCTGACATGAACTTGAATGTAAGTCACGCAAGCGGAAAATGGAGGTCAAAGTGACCCAATTTTGCCTGGATGCTGACTTACCATCAAAGATGCATGCACATGCAAGGTTAGATTATCATATCGTGTACAGTGACAGAGATCTGAACTCGGATGTAAACTTGAATGTAAGTCACTCAAGCGGAAAATATAGGTCA
>MJUU01003372.1:48586-66266 GCA_002080025.1 Modiolus philippinarum | reverse complement strand
CTACCATCAGAGATGCATGCACATGCAAGGTTAGATGATCCTACCATGTACAGTGACTGAGATCTGAACTCAGACGTAAACTTGAATGTAAGTCACTCAAGCGGAAAATATAGGTCTAAGTGACCTAATTTTGCCTGGATGCTGACCTATTACAGAGATGCATGCATATGCACAGTTAGATTATTGTACTATGTATAGTAACTGAGATATGAACTAAAATGTAAATTTGAATGCAAGCAACTCAAGCGGAAAATATAGGTCAGAGATACCTTATTTTCTTGGAGGCTGTGAGTTAACCCAAGATGCACCTGCATGCAAAGTTTGATGACCCTACACTGTATATACCCAAATACGGACGAGGACGCCGGGGGTACTCCAATTGTCCCCCTCAACTTCGTTGAGGCGAACTAAAAAATCAAGTCAGGTCAAAGAGGTCAGAACTTGCCCTTGAAGTAAAGAAGCTGCTTGGGGAATATGCAGTGTTTCACAAACACATCATTCTTTTTTCTCCTTTTATCATTCTCTGTATCCAGTAGGTCAACAGGTAAATGGATTTATGTACATTGTTTTACAATTCCATTGTACCTGTAGGGTATAGATTCGAAAAATTACCGTCTTTTGTGATGTACGTGTCTTTCTGTGTAGATTTTCAATTAGATGTTCTCTTTCCGTGAAGAAAGTACATCCATTGCTAGGAAGCAGTTCTTCGGACCAGAAGATTGCAATCTCATTACATTGTACGTTAACTGACGACGAAAGATTACAATTTAATCAAATTAATGTTGCGTTTCATTGGGTGTCACGAAAGATCATCTTATGAATTTCCAATGCTTTTTCCCTTCAGTGTAAAACAAGAAGTTGCACTTGTTGGTTTGCCAAGAATACCCCAACACGACAATGGGAAATAAAAGTCCAACAATAAAAGAATCCTTACAGTTAAACATGTAAAGGCTGTATTTAATCTGCACTGGAGAGACTCGAGTTTTCGAATTGCGAAAATGCAGAAGTTGAATTCAGTGACTTCGGTATTTTTTTATTTATTACCACTGGGCCGATGCCTCTGCTGGTGGACTGTTGACTTCGGTATTTTGTTTCTATTACCACTTGGCCGATGCCTCTGCTGATGGACTGTTATTCCTTGAGGATATTCACCGACCCAATAGCCAGTACTTTGGTGCTCGCCCGAGACCCGATTTTATCATCCCCTCGCCCAACGACGTTGGGGAGGGGATATAGCGTTTTACCCGGTCGTCCGTCCGTTCAAACTTAAGACCATATACATTTTGAATAACAAGTCGTAGATGGAAAATGTTTTGTCCATGGTTGCATCTTGAATAGTACTTGAGGTTGATTTATAGAATAGGTGGATTTGACCTACATTTCATGCACGAGTGACTCACGTTAAAGTTTTTATAAGAGTCCAGATCTGGGATACTACAACTCGTAGAGGATAATATTTTGTATGTTGATGCGTCTTGTAAAGTTACGAAGCTCCAGATAAAAATTACATCACTTTGACCTACATTTCATCAGGGACTATACATTACATTGTAATGTATAGTCCCCGATTTCATGTACGAGTGACTTAGGTTAAAGTTTTTGTACGAGTAAAGATCTGGGATACTACAAATCATATAGGAATAGTATGCGTCTTGTAAAGTTACAATACTCCAGATAAAAACTAGAGTTACTGTGGCACAGTGGGCCACGGATACCCCCCGCCTCCGCCCCTTCCTGCATTTTCTTTAACATCTAAAATAAGGAATTATTGGAAAACAAACGACAAAGTGCACATCTACAATATGTAATTAAGGTCCTGCATAAGTTTCATGAACTTCTGATTAGTGGTCAAGGAGGAGTGGTGGATACCAGGTATTCGGAATATGGTTTGCATTGAGGTAAAAGAGCTAAAACCACAAAGTCCAAAACATGTCAAAAATCTCGAACAAAAGAATTACTGTAAAGCAAAAAGCATAGTGCACATCTACAATATGTAATCAAGCTCCTGCATAAGTTTCATGAAATTCCAATCAGTAGTCACGGAGGAATAGCGGATAAAAGCAGGTCACCATATGGTTTGCATTAGGCTAAATTGACAAAGTCCAAAACACGTCAAAAATCTGGTAAAAAAGGAATCTGGGGAATATGAAAAGCATAGTGCATATCTACAATATGTAATTAAGCTCCTGCATAAATTTTATGAAATTGTGGTCAGTGGTTTAAGGGGAGTAGTCGATACCATATGTGGTCACCATATGGTTTGCATTGAGCTAAAATGACAAAGTCAAAAACATGTCAAAAATCTGAAAATATGGAATTATTGGAAAACAAAAAGCGTAGTGCACATCTACAATATATAATTAAGCTCCTGCATAAGTTTCATGAAATTCTGACTAGTGGTTAAGGAGGAGTAGTGGATACCATGTGGTCACCATATGGTTTGCATTGAGCTTAAATGACAAAGTCCAAAACATGTAAAAAATCTGAAAAAATGGAATTATTGGAAAACGAAAAGCATAGTGCATATCTATAATATGTAATTAAGTTCCTGCAGAAGTGTCATGAAATTCTGATCAGTGGTTTAGGAGGAGTAGTGGATATCATGTGGTCATCATACGGTTTGCATTGGGCTAAAATGACAAAGTCTAAAACATGTCAAAAATATAGAAAAAAAACGGAATTCGAAAAAAGAAAGAGTAGTGCACATCTACAATATGTAATTAAGCTCCTGCATGAGTTTTATGAAATTCTGATCAATGGTTTAGGAGGAGTAATGGATACCAGCTGTTGGATACAAAAAAGACGGACGGAAGGACGGACACCATGAACACTATATACCTCCCGCAAAGCGGGGGTATAATAAGGTCACTTTGACCTACATTTCATGCATGAGTGACTTAGGATAAAGTTTTTGCAAGAGTCCAGATCTGGGATACTACAGCGCATAGAGGAATAAAATTTTGTATGTAGATGCCTCTTTTTAAGTTAGGAAGCTCAGGATAAAAATTAGGTCACTTTGACCTACATTTCACGCATGAGTGACTTAGGTTAGTTTGTCTAACAGCTTGGATTTGAGATACTACAACTCGTAGAAGAATATTTTGTATGTAGATGCGTTTTGTAAAGTAAAAATGCTCCAGATAAAAATTAGGTCACTTTGACCTATATTTCATGAATGAGTGACTTAGGTTAAAGTTTGTGTTACGGTCCTGATTTTAGATATTACAACTTATAGAAGATTTATCTTTCATCGGTAGATGCATATGCTATAGGTATGAGGCTCCTGATTGAAATAAGGTCACTAAATTTCTTGCATAACTGGCTCAGATTTAAGTAACAAGCCAGATCTTGAATGGTATAACTTTGTTGAGTGCTTATAATACTAGACAAACATTCAACAAACGGGCGAGGGGATAAGCTCTCGTTTCCAACTGCCCCTTCTCTTGTTTAAAAACTTGCAATATCTAAATTTACGAAAATTTTGGCCAAAACTAACGAGTACCTCACTAGTGCATAGCTCTGTCCTTAGCTGGTTTGGCTTTTCTTTCAAGATTCTATTGGTAATTTGTTCTCTATCAGGTTTGACACATATTTCGGTTATGGATTTCCAGGTGTTTTGATTTGATCTGCACTGGAGAGATATGAGTTGTAGAAATGTGGAGGTGCAGAAGCTGAATTCACAGTGACGTCGGCATTTTGTTATCAAACAGAATATATGTTAGACAAAATATTGATGTTCCTTACAACTAATCATATAGAGGCTGCATACCAGATTTGATCAATCCTACATGCAGAAGTTGAGAAAAATGGCTAGAGAAAGTTAGGTTTCAATAAATTTCGTAAAGAAGTCCACAATTCCGTAGGAAATGAAGTACACAGCTACACATCTGACAGGGCTCAAATTAGGACGTTCCTTATAACAAATCAGAGACTGCATATCAATTTTGAAATCAGTCCCTCTTGTAGAAGCTGAGAAGAGGTAATGTTTCACCACATTTGAAACCAAGTCCACATTTCGTCAAACAGAAAGTATATGTCTGATGGAGCTCAAAAAATAAATTTTCTTTACAACTTTTCATTAAGGGGCTGTGCACCAATTCTGAGACAGATTGCTTCAGTAGAAGCTGAGAGAAAAACGAAGAAAAATCATGTTGCACTACATAATATCTGGACGAACAGATGGACAAGGTGAATGCAGTAAACCCAATTTTCCCAAAGTGGGGTTATGAAAAGGTAAAAACATAACAGCAGCCACAGCCTGCTTACCTCACCTCGTTGCACTACATTTAGGAACTTTCAGCATTCTACCAAACCAAATCGCTTGAGTAAAATGTAGGTCACAGACAGCATCCGAAGCATGCATTACAGTTCTCATCTCAAAATGCATCATACATACCAATTTGGTTGATGTGGGGCATGTCAGTAACTAGGAATGAACTTTAACAATTCTACCAAACAAATGCACTGATGCATAAAATGTAGGTCAGACAGCATCCGAAGTATACAATGGCAGTTGCTATCCCAAAATTCATCATACATACCCATACAGTTCATGTTGGGCATATCAACTAACAGGAATGGGACTTGAACCAATCTTCCTAACCGGACTTCGACATGGACACAGAGGCTAAAGGTATAACATAAGCCTACCTCACTTCATGAGATGAGCTAAAAAGTAGTAGGCTGTATTTACCAAGTGAGAGGTCATAAGTGGTATTTGAAATCACCTAAGGTCTAGTTTACCCCCTATCCAACCTCAGAGGTGCTCTACCAATATTCAGTTTTTTAATTTCCCTTCAGTTTGTTGCTTAGTAGTCTGTCTAAAGATGTAATAAAAGATCAAAAAGCTCTTTAACTGATAAAATCCCATACTTGAATACACTGTATTTTTATTCCAAAGACAACAGCTGAAACACTCATAATCTTACTTAGAAACATTGGATAACAATTCTGAAAATTAACCAAACAAAATGCATGGTATCTTCCAATCTATTCCATCATCACATCAAATGTTGCCATGGAAACTGTATATCAAAAAGTTCATGCAATCATTATTTATGATACTAGCTAACATAAAAAGTTCCTCAGGTTTTTTAAGAGATAAGTAAAATTTCTAACCTCTTTTGACCTTTCCTGTTGACCTCTTCTTTATCTTTTTATTATTGACATCCTCTTTTTTATCTATTTAAATGCATTTAAAATTTTATCTGCAGATCCTTCTTTGGAATTTCAAACTTTATCTCCTCTTTATAACCATTCATTTAATTGGGAAGAATTTCAACATGTTACTGCCAGGTTTCTTTGAAAATTTTGAAGAATTTTAAAAAGTTGCGTTCCTGGCAAAATTGAACTGCTTGATGTATATTTAATAAATTTTACTGTTATGTTTTTCTACCCATAAAATCAAAACTTTAACTTAAAAGGGTCTAATCATTTTACATCAAAATATTATTTTATTGCACCAATTTCTATTTTGTGATGTTAATAATTTGAAACATTTGTCATATTCAAGGTATTTGAAGGGTTTCAGAAAGCATTCTTCCTCATTAATAAACCATTGCACCAACTTTTTAATTTACATCAATCATTATATGATGTCTTCACAATTTCCTCAAAAGTACACCATCAAGTCAAATGAACAAACAAAAAATACAAAATTTTAAAAATGACAATATCCAAATCGCCATGCAGATAACTTGAGAACAAATCAAAATATTTCAAATATTTTATGCCAGATTTATTTCCTTGTTGATCTTTTCATGTCTGCTGCAAATAAAGAAATCTGACAGATTCTTCCAACAGTAATTGTGTTACATATTAAAAGTAACCTTTATAAATGTCATAGTGTTTCAAGTGAGACCTTATACCAAAATTCTGTGCTAGCAGCTGAAACTTTTTTTACAAATTGACAGAAAAATAGGTCCATTCAAAACTGATCAATAGTTTCTATATTCTGAAGAATAGAGACTGGATAATGACCTGTCACACTTGGATAAGTCTTCTTTTCACACCTTACCATTCACCATCAATCAATTTACAATAGGGTCTGTAAGTCTCGTTCAATTTTGGAACTTCCTGGTATATAATTTGTACCCGGAAGTTGCATTTTTAACAGAAAAATATGACGTTTCATGCAAAAAATTTGGACGTCATAATCCCGCAATTTCATATTTTGGCAGGGAACGTTTTCAAATTTCAATTTTATCGTGAATTCTCGGTGTCACATGACAAGACTTACAGACCCTTTAGCTATTGATGGATTCAAATGGACTTGTCTTTCTGTCAATTTGTGAAATTCTGGTATAAGGTCTTGCTTAAAACACGGTAATAAGCTGGCACATTTTTTTTCTGTTTGAAAACCACAAAACATACTTGAAACTTTCCTGTGAATTCAAACAACTTCCTATTTCAAATACATTCACATCAATTACTCATAATACCGAAGTTGGTTCTAAAATTATATTTTCAAGAAGGAAACAAGGAAATGTTTCTTGTCAAAAGTTTGGTTTGTTACCAACCAATTCTTAAAAAAAAGAACATACATGGCTTTGTGTTTGAAAATAGAAACAAAATCATTGAGTCATACAAATAATTCTTTCTCTAGAAAATTACATAAATTTAAAATCGTCTTCGGTAAAACGAAAAAAAATCTTGTATCAATAGTAACTCTGGTTATGTTTTGGATTAATCATACTAAATTATCAACACAATATTGGAAAAATATGAATTGTTGCTATGAAATATGTTGCATTTTCTTTTCAAAATAATCTGTGGCAATTAACACTTTCAAATAGTAAAAACGTCTAATATTTAAACAAAGCAATCATTCTTGATTTCCTTCGACAAAAAATTCCACGGTGTGATTAAAAAATAAAAGTTCAACATGCATTTTAAGTCAGAGAAAATTGTTTGGAAATTTCACAGCAAACAATGAACGATGAACATGTTTAAATTTTGACTACATATATTAAACAACAAATTTTTTTCAACACATCTGATGGAATCTGAATGGCATCTGTTCCAGAAGCTGTTTTGACCAAATCAAATGCAAAAACAAAGATGTTGTTATTGAATTACATGAACTCTTGCTTAGTCCTTTATGAATTTTTCCCGAAAGGGAAAGGCTATTAAATCTGATCTTCTCTTTGCCACCTTACAATTCATAAAATTAAATGGAAATCTTGTAATCTCGAGACAAAAAATGTTGACATGGTCATATGTTATATATACGGCAAATTAGTGCATCTAATATTCATATCGAATTTAACTATAAAAACTTAGCACTGAATTCAACATACAAGGTGTTTTCCCATATACACTCCAAAATCTGCATGTTGCAGAGAAATCAATAGATCAGCCGAGAAGGGCAAACTTGATTCTCTCTTAGTATATTGAATAGTAAAATAAGTGAACAAAACATGTATTCAACTCTAAATGCTAAACACCCTTGTTGATGAAAAAAATAAACGCCTAATAACTGATTTCTAAATCAACAAAATAAAAGAAATAGAGCAACATTTGTGTTTTGCTGTCTTTATATATATATATATAGCCAAGTGCCAAAAATGAGTCAACTTTTAAATTTCACTGTGCATTTCATATCAAAACAGCCTCTGTTTGAAAATTCTCTAAAAATTATTTCTTAAAAGATTTTCCTGAAATTTTAATTGTTAAGGGAAGTTTGAAATGCAGTTTCTGCTTATAATTAAGAAATAATCTAAAGTTCAATAATTTCTTTATTTTCACAATGTAAATACAAAGCAAAATTTCTGACGTCACAATTTACAGTGGATATTTAGTAAATTTTGACTTAAAAATTTTTGGTTTGTGTTTAAATTTTCATAATATGGAAGTTACAAGTCATAAACTTATTTAATAGTTATTGGGATAAACTGTATATCAAACTCTATATAACAGAGAAAATTTCATGAAAATCAGATAGAAATTGGGTTCTAAAGAATTTTTTAAACTGGGACTGTTTTTACTTGAAATGCACAGGAAAATTTGAAAAGTTAGTAACTCACTTTTAGCACTAGGCTGTATGTGGTAAAAATGATAATGTATGAATCAATCTGTATTCTAATAAGAAAATATATATACAACGAAGATTAAATTTGATAAATTACAATGGTAAACAGACAGCAGACATAGTGATCCTAAAATGCTCCTTATGACTGAGAAAAACAAAATAATTAAATACAAGCAATCAAATTATTACTGCATACAGAAAATAATCAGTTGACGATATTTACAATTGATTCATAAGGGATGTTCCAGAAAAGTTGGTCTGGGACCCTTTGAAGGCACTTTATATAAATTGCTGTGGGTGGTTGTGTTTTCTTCATTCTTTTGTATTGTACATATGGGGAAGAATTCTATGGGTGGTGGGGGTCAATAAAAAGTGCCTTCAAATCCCCCCCATGTCAATTTTTCTGGAACAGCCCTAATCAAAAACAGAAAATCTTCCTCCAGTTTAAAAGTCATAAGTTTACGTTGATTTTTAAAAAAAAATTTTTAGAGACTTCACGCTGAAACCGATTTTACAGGTCTTCACAAGTACAGAAAACTTGATATTTGAACTTTTATTAAATGTAACTGATGGTGTTTACAATAAAATTTACTGATGTTTTCAAATTAGTAACGTTGCATTCTAATGGAGTTATCACCCACGACAATAGAGCATCAAAACTTTTGTAGGACAGACGACAGACATGAAATACATAAAAGGAGCAGTACAAACCTTTGTTGGACAGAAGTTTAACACCCAAAGCTAACATTTTAAACTTGACTCACGGTCATGAAGTGATGGCATTCAATGTAGTTGCCAGCACTATCTCCTAGCACTGACTATTCATTCTCCCGACGTATGAGACATTACAATGTCGTCTTTTCATGGCAGCGAGTCAATTTTTAGAATGCTATTTTTGCAATGTAAAATAAATCTATCCAATAAAAGTGAAGAACCATAAGACACACTCCAAAACATATAAAGTACAGTCACCAAAAAGAGTTCAGATATCTACATTGTATTCCTATTATTCATTTTTAACCCCAGTTTCAACAACCTCTATGACAGCTTCTTTAACCAACATGGTTTTATATATATTTGTAATAATTATGTAAAGCTAATATGTATGCTATTAATAGCAGAGCCAAACATTGAAATAGGTAGAATGTGTGAATATATTATATTTGGATGAGAAAAGAAGAGAATTGCAGCATGATCTAAAATTTGAAACAATATCTGTTGGATTTTGGGCTAATTGTCCAATACTCCTTTTAAGAATACTCCTTTTGAGACTTCTTCTAAAACTTGTGATTTGTTTTCCTAGGTCCAAAGTTCAGGAAAGGACTAGCAGTTTGGCACTAATATTGCATAGGATATTTGTAGCACAACAATCACTGATTTCAAAAAATTCTAAATTTGACTTGACTCTAGGAATGGTACCCCATCAACTATGGCTGTGGTTATTGTTCAATATTTATTCCTCAATATTATTCAACTTGATTGTACAATAAAAACACAACATTCTAAGTCACTGGTTTCAGAAGATTCACAATTTGACCAACTTCTGGGAAATGTACCTCATCAAATATGGCCATGGTTGTAATTCAATACTTATTGCTGAATCAGTTTTTAAAATCCATTGTTCCTATTTGAATAAACACCTCAAGTCAATTTTTCTCTTCAGCTAACCAACAGCAGAACTTGATTCATTTAAATCTAAAGATATTCAGGTGTGATAGCTTTCCTTCTACCATACATAACAACTCAAGGCAGCAAATCTCTAGTAAACTGAAATGTCACACTTGAGCTATAGATTTTAATGACCAGGTATTGTTGTTAATCAGCTGAAAAGAAAACTGATTGAAGATGTTTTTGAAATGGGTAGAAGCAATTATTAAAACTGATTGAAAAATAGGTACTGAACAATGACCATGCTTATAGCTGTTCCACCATAAATTAGACATAATCAATTGTCCATTCACCAAAACAAAAGATCACCTTCCATTTACAAAAACAAGATCACTTTCCATTCACCAAAACATAAGATCACTTTCCATTCACCATAACATAAGATCACTTTCCATTCACCAAAACAGAAGATCACTTTATCAACAGTTCTCCTGCTTCTGAAACTGTTCTATATACAATGTACATTGAAAGTTATGTTGGACAATAGCTGGATTCTGTGTCTTTTCATTTCTAAGTACTGATTATCATCTCTCTGATCTGAGAAAACACTATCGTTTCTTCCAATCATCTAGGAAGCAACAACAATTTATTGAAAAGTACTAACTTTTACAACCTGGCATAAAATGCAAATATTGACAAACGCTGGTGGAAAGACAATATCAAAAATACTACAGACATAAAAGAAATGACTGCTATCTTCAATGGTCTCTTTCCACAAAAGCAAGTCAATTTTTCCATAAGATCTTGAGATGTAAAACTTAATTCTGTTCAGTATATATGTTGCTGCTATCCTAACATCACTAATCTCCTAGTTTGTTTATGGAAATAGGCATTCTTATTTTTTTTAAAACAGGACTTTCTATTTAGAGGTTCTTGTTGACAAACAAACATCTGACATTGATTGACATGAATGAAATAATTGCAATTCCTAGAAACCAACAACCAAATCTATCTTGCTTTACTGCAGATAACCTCTGACTTGACCCATAAACCTATTGAAATGTTCAAACCATACAGCAGACGCTGCTTATCTCCATTTTAGCCATGTTAATTCTTATTATGTATTTTTTAAACTGCAAAAATCAAGAGCAAGCAATTTTTTTGTCAAAAAAATTCTCATTTTAAAGTAACACAGCTGAGGTTTTGGTGATTGTGTATATAAAACAATTGTAAAAAAAAATGCTCTTCTCATCAGCCCGGGCTTATTTGGAAATTATCTTGTCTACAGTTACAAAAGACTTATTGCTACAGTCAACCAAGTGGCAAAAGTTTTACTGATCAGAAGTCAAAGATTACACCCCAAGCTTACATTCTAAAAAGGTTCTGCAGTCGTTAAAAATACACATTGTATACAATTGTAGCCTTTTTTGTTTGATATGTACACACTGTGTAGTGTTTTTGAGGAAATAGAATGTAGGTGTGGGTTGTAAATCTTGACTTCGATTCAGTGAAAGTTTTGCCACTTGGTTAACCTTTGCAATATTTTTTACCACATCTTGCAATAAGAAGCACAGAAAATACATCCTTTTTTCATTTAGTGCTGTGTTTCTTTCCTGATAATTATGAAGTAAAGGAACAAGTTTTGGGAGGGGCAAAAATCAAATATATAAACAGGTCTTTCATTCATAAAAATTGCTTCTGGATTCAAGTTTATGTGTGTATGTATGTGTGTGTTTGGTTTAGGTAATGGAATTTCTCTGTTGTGATTTCAATATGTGAAATGTATGCAAAAAAATCACCTGTGAAGTTAGGAAATTAGTTTGAACAATCACACTAGTTCTATGTGAAAAGTCAGAGATTATTCTCGGTAAGTGAACCGTAAAAATAACCAAATAACCATGAAACAACTATCAAATTAAAATTAAATGAATATTGATTTAGTATACCTTAAAAATATTTAAATGTTTATACTACTCTTATTGTTATTGTGTAAAGCATCTTTTGTCTCACAAACACACAAGGAATTTTTTATGCAACAGAAGGACTTCGTTTGCAAGAAACCTCTGTTCTGTAACCAAGTATCATGCATTCCAAAAAGAAAACCCATGTGACCAAAGAATAATAAAAAGAGGTGGGGTCCAAATGGAATTCATTTGAATTCAACGGGTTTAAATTTACATTAACGAAACTACATGTTGAAGGTCAGTGAAAGCTGTGATTTTTTTTTTTTTGAAATACAAAGACATCACATAAAAAATCCTAATTCAAAAGAGGGATTGATAAACAGATGCACCAGAGGTTGGCCTCCTTCCAAATTTTTGAAAAATGTCGACAAAAAGATTTTGATTGATCAGAAACATTAATAACATGCATGCAATAAAATTGGCTGAAATTGACTCTTAGTATGCAAAAGTTTGCCAGTAAAACCTTGCCAAAAATCCTTCAATTTAGGAAGAAAGAGAAATGCCTTACCATAAAATGTTGTATCATTATGATCTATGCGTCAAATTCAAGACAATGTTGTTATTTCAGATGTAATAAACTTATGACAATGTCGCTGTAGTGAAATTTCTGTTCTGTCCCTACACAATAAGGCCTTACAAAAGTTAATTACTTGGTTCTCAGGCCATTTTTCAGCGAATATTTTGAGGGGACGGAGATATTCCATTTTTATCATTTTATTACCACTGTAAAGGAAGAGACAGCTTTTTACATTGTATAAAAACTAAAAATAGTGATGAGGGAGGAGATTTTTTTGTTTTTATTTTACTGGCATGACAATTAGAAGAAATTGGGCACCCTAAACAGAGATGAAGGAGGGTCTGAGAATCAAGTAATTAAATTTTGTATGGCCTAAATCTATCAATGCATTTCTGGAGATCTTAGAAAAACTAAGAAAAGCGGATGACACTTTTATATGTAATTATACAAATATGACAGGTCAATCAGGAGAATCCATTAAAACTGTTAAAAAACACGAGTTTAATGTAAAACGTAATATTTCACCATGGTAACAAAATGAGAGAGTGATAGTATGTGACATGTAGTCATAAACAACATATAGAATAACCAATTAGATTGGCTAATCTGATCATAACATTTCTTCCTCACCAAAATGTCTATTTCCCCGCTGATTCATTCTGTGTGCTCGACTTTCCATATGGTTTATAAACTGGAATTCATTTTTCATTGTCACATTGCACGGTCCGCAGTCGAACATATCTTCATCTGGACCCCTGAAATTTCCCCTGGATATTCGAGCCTTCCGCTCCCTCCTTTCTAAGCTCCTAAAGGGATTGGGATCACTATCAGCCTCTTCATCACTTACATTCAAAAGGTCTACTGGTGGACCCATCATCATGGGTTCATCAAAAGGCCGGTCAAAACCAGGTCTATCAAACATTGGCCTATCAAATCTATCTCTATCAAATAAGCCTCTTGGCCCAAAAGGAGGACCTGGGCTTCTGGGCCTGTTGAAATTCCGTGGTGGCCCATCAAATAGTGGTGGCCTGTTGAATCGAGGACCATCCATCATTCCTGGTCCAGGACCCATCAATCCTCGTCCAGAATTTGGGGGCATTCCACCTCTTCTGAATGGCATATTCATTAAAGCCCTTGGTGGTGGTTCATCAAGATCCAACAGAGATGGAGGTCCAGGGCCCATTTTTGGAGGGCCAGGTCCAAGAAGACTAGGAGGTCCATCACCTAAAATGAAAAGGGCTATAAAATTTATATCAAAATAAAACCTATGAATTATCAAATGACAATTCTGCATTTCAAAATCCAGACTGGCTCATCATGGTAATTAAATGCAGGTGTTTAAATTTTAACTTTTGCAATTTAAAATTTAACGTCTACCCGAAAGAAAAAAATCCTTAACAAAAAATAGACAAGTATTGAGCACAAAAGCATGCACAAGGTCATGCATAAAAAAATTCCAACAAAGATATAATAAAGGGCTAGGCCAAGTGCAGCATGATACGACCGCAGCATGCAGACCACTGAAAGGAGTATGTACGGTAAGGGGTATATTTGGCCCCTAAAATTAAGATCCTTATATTTCATAAAATCATGTCTGAAAACACAATTCAATATACGTATATAATGAACTTTGACAGGTTTTGCCCAAGTGTTTTTGTTTGCAGATAAAAATGAACTCCAAAATTCGACAAAATATAAACATTTTCACAAAAATGGACTAAAATGACCAAAATCTTACATATTTCAGTACAGGAAATATAGAGCGCATGCCTGTGCCAATGAGATTTTTGCATGAAAATGTGGCATTTTTATGTACTTTCAACATATCAAAAAATCTCATTGGCAAAAGCATGCGCTCTGTGCTGTCTGTGCCAAAATATGACCAAACAATGACGAAAATTTGTCGATTTTCAGTAAATCTGGAAGAAGCGCGACATTTGTGACGTCACAATTAGGATTTGATGACGTCACTTCACCAATTTACTTGAGTTTTGATTTAAGCAATGTATCAACTGTGATATACGGAGTAAAGTTTAAATGAAAACCCTGTTTGAAAATATAGCTAGGTCTGGGGGCCAAATATGCCTCTTATTGTACATACTCCTTTAAACAAATGTAATTTAAAGTGAATGTGGACAAAGTTAAGAGCTTGACACAGTAACTACCCTTTTGATCCCTTATACTCTGAAATTGTGTAAGTAATGCTTCATCTGTTGACATACTACTGACAGCTTACATCAAGAGGAATCTTAAGAAAAAATCCCATTGAAATTCCTTTAAAAATAAAGATTTCCCAGATTTTGAAAAATTGCAATTTCAAGCCCCTTTGACCCTTTAAGCTCAGAATCAGTACGAGATACACAAAAATTTGTTGACATACTACCTAAAGCTTACAGCAAAAGGATTCAAGAAAAAATTCCATCAAAATCCAATGAAATATAAAGATTTTACATGTTTTGAAAAATTGCTATTTTGGCCCCTTTGACCCCTCGGAAACTGTAAGAGCTATGCTAAATCTGTTGATGTACAACTGAAAGCGTAGGAATCTAATGAAAAAAAAACATCGAAATCCGATGAAAAATATAAATTTAATAATCTGCACATTTGCAATTTTGGCCCTGTTTTGCCCATTATAGCTCCAAAAGGAATAAAGTAATCAAAGTTCAGCACGATGTTAATTTTTCATAAGGAATCCATTGAAAAAAACAGCATCAAAATCCGATTAGAAATAAAAGAATTAAATTTTTGGAATTCACCCCTTTTAGGCCCAATTTACCTCATGAATGGAACAAGCGACATGAAATCTGTGAACATAAAACTGATTGGAAAACTCCACAGAAACACACTGAAAGAAACCGCATCAAAATCTAATACATAATAAAAATTCTACAGCCCAATATGTGAAAATGACTAATTTTCCCCTTTATGGCCCCTTTTTTAACCAGAGGCTCCCAGGAGCCTGCATCGCTCACCTGGCTTTCAGTTGCCACAATCAAGCTCACATTGTAACCAATATCTTGAACTGTATTNGTGTTTTCCCATAGGGTCCAATCTTAAAACTATGTTCCCCGCTGGCGGCCATCTTGGATTAGGTACAGACATGCCGGATACAATTTTTAAAGGGGACCACCCAAGGACTATTGTGACCAAGTTTGGTTCAAATTGGCCCAGTGGTTTCAGAGGAGAAGATCTTTGAATGAAAAGTTTACGCCGGACGGACGGTGACGGACGCCGGACGCTAAGTGATGGCAAAAGCTCACCCTGGCATAGCCAGGTGAGCTAAAAATCAGCTAAATGAACCTTCTTTTCAAGATATTTCACATTTTTGAAAATTGGCGGGAAAAGCTCTCTTGGACTTTTACCTCAGAATAACATGGAAACATTACTGATTTCTTTCACATGGATGAAAAATCTACAATCTAGTGAAATTTTGCTTACTGGCCTTATATGACCTATTGAAGACTTTGATGACTAGAAAATTGGGTGTAATGGGGGAAAATATATTCCATAGTAATAATGGCTTAAATCCGTGAAATCCGAATGGCATTTAGGAATTTCAAAAACCTCACCTTACTACATCCTTAAGTCTGATCGTGTTTTTCTATATTTCTTTGTTGGGCTTTTTTGACAAAAACCTTCTTGCTAAGGACCACTTTCGACACCAGTTTTGAAGTTGAGACATCATTTTGTAAATGGAGGTCAAAGACAATTTTTAATACCATATTCTTAAGTTACGACATCAATACCTATTTGGAAACCATTTCATCGGACAATGTTGAATTTTCCCGCCTTTTTTGGTGGCCATTTTGAAAATGGCAGTCAACAAACAATTTTCAAATCCGGTTTTGAAGTGGCAACATCATTATCTATTTGGAAACCAAATTTCATTGAAATCAGACTATGTTGAATTTTCCCACCTTTTTTGGTGGCCATTTTTAAAATGGCGGTCAATGATCATTTTTTATAATAGGTTTTGAATTTGCAACATCAATACCTATTTGGAAACCAAATTTCATTGAAATCGGACAATGTTGGATTTTCCCAACTTTTATGGCGGCCATTTTGAAATAGGCAGTCAACGAACAATTTTCAACACCATTTTGGAAGTCGCAACATCAATATCCATTTGGAAACCTAATTTCATTGAAATTGGACAATGTTGAATTTTCCCGCCTTTTTTGCAGTTATTCTGAAAATAAACTGGGTTCCTGTTGTGTTACGCTGGCTACACTAACAACAGGTGACGGCTAAAAATCCCGAGGTCAAGATTCTTACCCCGTGATTTTACGAGACGTTGCTAAAGATGCATCAACAATAGTCGTGATGTGAATATTTTCCCCCCCAAAAAAAAGAAAACAATCAACACTTTCGACCAATGAAAAGCGACGTTTTCGTGGCCCTCACCCATTCATAACGAGTGTAGCATTGTGAAACGGCGGACCAGTTTATTCTGAAAATGGCTGTCAGTAAACAAATTTTAACATCAGTTTTGAAGCTGTAACATTAATATCTATTTGGGAACCAAATTTCATTGAAATCGGGCAATGTTAAATTTTCCTACGCTTTATGGCGACTATTTTGAAAATGGTGGTCAAAAACAATTTTCAAATCCGGTTTTGAAGTCGCAACATCAATATCTATTTGGAAACCAACTTTCATTGAAATCAGACAATGTTGAATTTTCCCGCCTTTTTTGGTGGCCATTTTTAAAATGGCCATCAACGAACAATTTTAAATCGGTTTTNGGACAATGTTGAATTTTCCCCCCTTTTTTGGTGGCCATTTTGAAAATGGCGGTCAAAGAAAAGTTTTCAACACCAGTTTTGAAGTCGCAACATCAATATCCATTTGGAAACTAAATTTCATTGAAATTGGACAATGTTGAATTTTCCCGCCTTTTTTGGGTGGCCATCTTGAAAATGGCGGTCGACGAATAATTTTCATCACGAATTTTGAAGTTGCCACAGCATGGCAAACATTTTAACACTTACACTTAACCTTCGTTTTCTATGGTTTTGGAAATAAAAGACGAAAAATATGAAAATTTAGAAAATTCTGTGAAAAAAGGGCAATAACTCCTACAAGAATTTTTGGATTTTCTTCAAAATTTCAGGGTGGGTAGATCTTGATTTGCTGAACCTTTTTGCAATTTCCACTTGACCTCTATCTGTTACACTTTTTGAAATAAAAAATTAAAATTGCAAAAATTTTGAAAATTTTACTGGAAAAGGGCTATAACTCCGAGACAGGTTTTCAGATTTTCTTCAAAATTGCAGGGTAGGTAGATCTCATCATGCTTGTCATTTTAACTTCGTCTCAGATTTTTGATATCTGTAACAGTTTTCAAGTTATATTCTATTTTTAGCAATGGCGGCCATGTTGTTTGACCAGCCGACTAATCGAACACAATTTTGAAACTGCATTCCATGGTGATGCTTCAGGCCAAGTTTGGTTACAATTGGCTGAGCAGTTTCAGAGGAGAAGATTTTTGAAATTGTTGACGGACGATGGACGCAAAGTGATGGCAAAAGCTCACATGGCCTTTTAGGCCAGGTGAGCTAA
>MJUU01003372.1:30416-46700 GCA_002080025.1 Modiolus philippinarum | reverse complement strand
ATTGATCACAGCCTTCCATTTGATTCTAAGAACATTGTATTAAACTTTTATCAAGATTGGTCTTCTAGAACTCAAAAGTTATTTAACAGATGTAAAGTGTCTACAGATGCCAATAATAACACCAATGACTTCAGTATCATAGGTAATGTCATTTTTCAAAATTTGTGTGGCTGTATAAAAATTGAAACTGTGCTTTCTTCTTTATACCAGAGATGATTTTGCTGACCACATGAAACAAGTGGAAATGGCCATCTTGGGCCAAATGCCGCTATTTAAAGTAGACAGACACTAATTTGCATCCATGAGATTTTGTTCTAAATCTGCAAAACTGAAGACCCAATCCGACAATTGAAATCTGTAATAAAAGGTAAAGGTCAACATGCTTGTTTTTTTTCTAGAATCCAGGTTGAAGTTTATGTATTTTTGGCCATTTTTCACCTAAATTTTATACATAGAATGCATTGGGAAAATATGGTAAGACAATTTTTAACTTAACAGAAATGAAATTTTCATGAGAATTTTTTATATTTTTCTAAATCAATCGTCTATAATCTTAATTACGAGAAAAGATGAAAAATTGTTGTTTTTATCATAAACATTATTTATGGGTAAAGGGAGATAATTTGTGGCAAATACATGTAAGACAAAATATGACATTTTACATTATTCAATGAATTATGATGTCACAAAGGAAAACCTAGCAAATGACAGTTCAGGCCAAAAAAAAAAAAATCAAAATAAATCAAACCCAAATTCGACTCTATATTTTTCAAATGTGTGATTAAATTGTGCAGCACAACAGTGTCTATTTACAAGTACCTTAATATAAGAAGTGCAATGAATAATTTTGGACTGTCAATAGTGGACGATTTGGTTACCCACATAAACCAAGCCAAAATGACCAACCGAAGACCAAATGTCGCCATTTAATAAAAGATTCATAATGGCCAGTTTTGGACTGTCAACAGCAAAAATCCACTACAGGCATAGTATAAAAATCATCCTTGTTTATACTTAATAGGGTCTGTAAGTCTCTTCCACTATTGAGACTTCCGGGCACATAAGTTGTACCTGGAAGTTGCATTTTTAAAAAAAATATACGACGTTTCAAACAAAAACTTTGAATGTCATAATCCTCAAACGTCATATTTTGGCGGGAAATGCTTTCAAATTACGATTTTATCGTGATTTCTCGGTGTCACACAACGAGACTTACAGACCCTATCAACAGTGTAAAGAATGAAAGCACAAAATGCTGTTATGTCAGATTTATGGGTATTGCATATTTGCATTTTTTTAATTTACATTTTTTCCATAGTAAAATGTATTTTCCTCTTTTAGGATAAAAAAGATTTGCACATGTATTTTTAATAAATATCCAATAAAAACATTACAATATTAAGAAATTTTATTTCCTGGAGACGTGCTGCTAGTGTATATTTATCAGTGATTATAACTATACAAGTGGAACCTCTAAAAATGTGTCTTTTTTGGACCAAAGAGTTCAGCAGGTATCAACCCTTGTCGTGCTGAGCCCCAAAACATTGGTAGCCACTGTAAAAAATTCTGTTGTTTTTTTTAGCTTTTTCAGCCACCTTTCCGTGGCTTTAGATAGCTGATGATGATGTATCACAAATATAAATTGTTTTCTGAAGGTGTTGTACCTCGTGTGACCTTCCCAGTAACCTAGGAGTAGTACTTAGGCATAAACGTGCTTTGGTGAATGATTTTGCTATTCTTGGTCCCTGAAATTGGCATTTTTTCATGATTTTGAATTTCTAGAATGGAAGTCGACATGACCCATGCGCCTGAGGGACTTCCACTTTCATTTTGTGATAGATATGACATTGTAACATAATTATAAAGCAATTTAGAGTATTAGGGATGAAGTGTTGCATTCTTGTTGTCAAAAAATAGAGCCCATCCGGTCCAAAATAAGCAATTTTTTTTTAACTTTGCAGTTCCCATTATACAATTTTAGGTGAAGGCAAAAAAAATTGGCAAAATTGTTATAATTTGATATTTGATATTGTAGAAAACAGCAATTCCTATGATATCAGTGCCAAAACCGCATCTCTGAAAGTTTCAGGAACTGTAGGACGTGCTAAACCCACCTAGGTGTGCATCCCAGACCAGTCCTGGCGCAGTAGGACAAGGGTTAAGAGGTTCTGGAAAATCTGGAACCAGCCTATGGAAATGCAAAATATTAATCTCTAAGGTCTATTTATGTCTTGAGTCATTTATTTCAGTATGTTTTCTAGCATTAATGTATATACATGTATCAATCACAAAATGCAGTGATCTGTTGAAATACATCAATTTATCAATGCTGATTTCAATAAACATGTGCCATTGTGAATAAAGTTTATCAATTCTATTGTCTGAAGATTTCATTATCCAGTTTTCAGTGACTTTTTCTTCAATGTGTGTTGCTCATAAGCTTATCATTTTTTTTAACTAGAATAACTGTTAGAAAATTTCACATAAAACATATCCCCTGCTCCCCCATTTGATTTCAGATGTAAAAAATTTTAAAAAATAACAGACATCATGATCACTATATACAACACACTAAAGCGGGGAGTATAATTATGGCCTTGTGGTAATGTTTTCCTGTAGTTTCCCTTTTCCTTCTTGACCCAAATATTAAAACTGCTTCATGCCCCTTACCCACCCAAGTCTTGCCTAAACTACATGTCTACTTAAGTTTATTACCTCTTCTTTCTCTCCTATCCCTTGGTCCACCTCCTCTATCATTCCTTGGGGGACCTCTTCCACCACCATTGCCCTCATTACCACCACCAACTTTATTCCGATGTTTTAGACTGTTTAAGTGTTCTATCAAACTGTCGTCAAACATGGTCTGATAATTACACAGACTACATTTAAATATATCCCCATCTCTGTAAAAATAAAAACAGCCATTAAATATGTCAATCAAGAATACTAAAGCACTGTATTCCACCTTACAAGCACACTAGGTACAGTTGAACTTTGATGGCACAAACACCCAAAGGACTGTTGAAAGCAGTTCGAGCCAATGGGGTGTTCGAGATATCGAGGTCTAACTGTTTAAATTTGAACAAAGGGACCACAAAAAGTGTCGGAGACATCCATGGTGTTCTAGTTATTGCAGTTCGAGCCATCGAAGTTCTACTGTATTTCCAAAATAAAGTATGAAATTTTTCAACAGGATTTTCTTAACACTAAGTATGTTTCAATAGGAAACTAATATAAATACTAATGAACTGGAAAATTTTCTTGTCATCTTTTTTCATCTTTTTAAAGTATACTTCATTCCCCATAGTCTTGAATTTATGGTTGTATGTTGAGCTACCACATAATCCAATAGCATCAAAATATTGGTGACAGTGTTATTTTCATGCTACATCATTTTACATGAAAATAGCTAAAATTAAACTGCCGCCAAAATTTTCCTCTTTACAGTAGCATTTCTTTTGAAGAAGACCGTCTAAGTGAATCCATATTCATTAAATCTTACTGTCTTGTGAATTAGGTAACTGACATCCAAACCATAGTCATTCTAATTAACAACAACATCCTCTTTTGAGACCTCTTTTTTCATTTCTGACAAATTATTGACACTATTCTCTTTCAAGTTTTCTTTCTTGAAGAGCTATGCATACACTTTTTAACTTTTTTTTACATACTTTGTAACAGATTTCCATGATCAGTCATGGAACTTGCAGATTTAGTTTTTATGTCCATCCTACAACATTTTTCTCAACATGTTTAAGAAATATAACTAACAACAGTGTTTTTTTTTGTCTGCAGGTAGTTGGTTTTTGCCAGATATTGGGACTGCTATTAACCAAAAATATGCCTGACGTATCAGATTTTGGAAACAGGATCCAACATTTTCACAAATTCTGTTAGTGTTATAATATTTTTTCATCAAGGTACATGCAATTTCAAGCAATTCTTATGTGAAAATTTTGTCGTTTTCACCAAGAAAATATGATTTCAGGCTATTTTTATCGCAACAATTTTTTAGCTCTGAAGTTTAATGACATGATTAATCATGCATGTTACTATTTGATATTTTAAGTTCTTGCAGCATATTTACACTGTTTAGCAGGAAAACAGCAATGGTCCCATAACTCAAATTTGACAGTTTCAAAGGGCTTTTTACATCCGAACCCCAAAATCTAACTTGACCTGACTTTTGTAATAAATAACTTACATACTTACAAACTGAGTTTGAAGACCCTATACCATTTTGTTCACAGAACCCCTTGGACATCCAGACCCAAAATCTAACTTGACCTGACTTTTGTGATAAATAACTTACATACTTACACACCTAGTGTGAGACCCTATGCCATTTTGTTCACAGAACCCCCTGGACATCGGGACCCAAAATCTAACTTGACCTGACTTCTGTTATAAATAACTTACATACTTAGTTTGAACACCTTATGCCATTTGTTCACAGAACCCCTTGGACATATGGACCAAAAATCTAACTTGACCTGACTCTCTGTGATAATTTACTAAGTTTGAAGAGGTTATGCCTTTTCGTTCACAAGTTATCAGTCAGAAACTTTCCGGGTGGGGCCGACAGACAGACACACGACTGACCGTATCACATAAAAGCTCCCCACTATATATGGCCAGGTATAAAATCTGAAGTAAATTGACCTAAGGCTGTCAAGTTAATGTGTGCAAGAGAAATGTACAAACGGACATGCAAAAATCCAGATACCCGCAGTAAGGGTATCTGCCTGCAAACCTTCCCGCCTTCTGGAGAGTTTTGAGGGAAACCCCCATGGAGGCTCCAAAAATCAAAAGTTGAAATTTCAAATAAAAGACACCTGAAAACAATTAAAGAACTAAGGAAGAGTTCAATATAATGATGAAACACATAAGAACACTTTAAACAACAAAGGCATACCATAAGACCCCCTATAGCCAAGTTGTAAGGAGTTTTCTTTTTTAACAAGCAGCAAAACCCCCATGGTGATTTTATCAAGTTGACAGGTATGGTAAGGTAATAAAGGATATTGCATGCTTACTACTCACTTTTAATGAAAATTAAAGGGTCATTTTTAAGCAAAATTTGTGAAAAATAAGTGCTTTTTTAATGAAAATAAAATAACAGAACCATTTTTGGCAAAAATTGTTAGAAATAATGGCTTATTTCAGGAATTTTGTGAAATTTTACACAAAAAAAATAAAAATATTTACATGTCTTGGCAAAAAGTGTAAATCGGGGCCTATAATCAATCAGTTTTACACTTTCCAAGACAACTGCAACATTTATTGTACTTGATTGATTGTTGTTTCACAGCAGTATTTTTATACTTAAACTAAAATTTCTATCCATACTTTGATATATATGGCACATCATCTTCCATTAAATCAAAACCAATATCCTGATTGTTGTCTAACTTGGACATCTTTTTCTTATGATTCTTGCCAGAAAAATGAGTACCAGCCTGACTCTGACTGGTGAACGCCATCTCACATATGTCACAAGCCTCTGGTAAATCGACCTATAAATAGAAATATTTTATTGAACTTCTAGCTTTTGGTAAAAAGTTAGCATGCTTTACTATCTAGATTCTATTGGTAATTTCCTCACTATCAGCTTTAACACACATTTAGGTGTATGGATTTCCAAATGATTTGATTTGATCTGCACTGAAGAGACATAAGTTGTCGAAATGTGTACATGCAGAACCTAAATTCGCAGTAACTTTTGTATTTTGTTATTTACACATAAAGAATTTCATTTATAAAGTGCAATGAAGCATAGTATACCGATAATCAAGTCTAATATTCCATTTGACATATAAAACTGTGAAATAACATCTAAGTGTTCATATAAACTCCTTAGTAAGAGAGACAAGGTGTATCTGCATCTTGAACGTCTCCTGCTCAGCATGTATCATGTGTCATGTGAGAAATTGCTTCCTGAATGTAAATTTTAGCTACGTATAGTTTCTAAGAAAATCCATAGAATTTACATGCATCAATGTCAAGCTTTCTTCCTTATATTATTAGACGATTATTTTTTTTTGTTATAAATAAATATCTGCTTTTGAAGACTGTGTATTGGTAGGTTGTGGATGGTCTTTGAATATTTGTTGTTTTTATTTTTCTGACAAAGGGCATATATATCCTATAGTTTCAGGGGAGCTAATAGAAAACACAGAAGAATGCAGCTGATAACTGTAACATCACAAAGTAATTCCCATGGTTTTTGAGGAAAGGTAATTTAGCCTTCCAATTTGGCGGACTTTATGCAAATAACTGGAGGGAGCTTTGTTAAAAATTACTTTTGCCATTTTTGAGTAGCTTATTATTATAAGAACACAATATCAGAATTTCATAAAATCAACAAAATGAGAATGTAAATTTGACTGTATAATTCACCATTTTGTGCAAGTTTTTTCGTAATATGTGCTACATACTCTAAAATTTAGTAAAATATAACATAAGTTCTTAAATCAAATCAATTTTTCTGTAAATCCTTAAAACCTTAACTTTGCTTTTCTGTTGCTATGGTACCAAGTAGATTAGAAATAAATTCTCAATTAATATTAAAACTATAACCAAATTTTTCTTCAAACTAGAGGCTCAGAGACTGAGCCTGTATCGCTCACCTGACAAAATGTTTCTATGCCATGCATGACCAAATTGAAGTTTTTTACCAATGCGGTGTAATGTTTAGCTATGTTCTCCATTAGCACCCATGTTTTAGTCTGATCCTATTGAAATGAGTAATTTTTTAAAAGGACTTTCTGTGCATTTAGTTAAATTTGCTTAAATAGTTTCAGAGAAGATGATGAAATGGATGGTTTTCTCATACCGGGCTCCAATGTTAAACTATCTTCTGTACTGGAGGCCATGTTTTTTGTTGGATCTAAATGAAATGAAAAAATTTTTGTAAAGGACCTTCCATACATCATTCCTGTTAAGATTGGTTGAATTTGCTTCAGTGGTTTTAGAGGAGAAGATGAAAATGTGATTTTTCCCTTTGGGTTCAATGTTAAACCTAAATTCTGTGCTCGCCACTATGTTTTTTATTGGATCAGAGCCAAATGAGGTTAAGGACCTTCCATACATCATTCCTGTAAAGTTTGGTTGAATTTGCTTCAGTGGTTTCTGAGGAGAAGATGAAAATGTGATTTTTCCCATAGGGTCCAATGTTAAACTATGTTCTGTGCTGGTGGCCATGTTTTATCGGTTTGGAATGAAATGAGCAACCTTTGTTACGGACCTTTAGTACATCTTTCTTGTAAAGTTTGGTTGAATTTGCTTCAGCAGTTTCAGAGGAGAAGATGAAAATGTGATTTTTACCTTTGGGTCCAATGTTAAACGTAAGTTCGGGGCTGGCGGCCATGTTTTTTATCTAATCATAAGGAAATGAGCAATCTTTGTAAAGGACCTTCCATACATCATTCCTGTAAAGTTTGGTTGAATTTGCTTCTGTGGTTTCAGAGGAGAAGATGAAAATGTGATTTTTCCCGTAGGGTCCAATGTTAAACTATGTATCGTGCTGGTGGCCATGTTCTTTATCGGTTTGGAAGGAAATGAGCAACCTTTGTTACGGACCTTTAGTACATCTTTCCTGTAAAGTTTGGTTGAATTTGTTTCAGCAGTTTCAGAGAAGATGAAAATGTGATTTTTACCATAGGGTCCAATGTTAAACCTAAGTTCGGTGCTGGCGGCCATGTTTTTTATCCAATGGGAAGGAAATGAGCAATCTTTGTAAAGGACCTTCCATACATCATTCCTGTAAAGTTTGGATGAATTTACATCAGTGGTTTCAGAGAACAAGATGATAATGTGATTTTCCCATAGGGGCCAATGAATAACTATGTTCCTTGCTGGCGGCCATGTCCTTTATCGGTTTCGAACGAAATGAGCAATATTCATGAAGGACCTCAAGTACATAATTCCTGTAAAGTTTGGTTGAATTTGCTTCAGTTTTCAGAGGAAGAGATGAAAATGTAATTTTTCCCATAGGGTACAGTGTTAAACCCAAGTTCTGCGCTGGCAGCCATGTTTTTTATCGGATCAAAACAAAATGAACAATCTTTGTAAAAGACCTTCAATACATGATTCCTGTGAAGTTTGGTTGAATTTGCTTCAGTGGTTTCAGAAGAGAAGATGAAAATAAGATTTTCCGATGGGGGCCCAATGTTAAACCTAAGTTCCGTGCTGGTGGCCATGTTTTTAATCAGATCAGGACAAAATGAGCATCTTTGTGAAGGACCTTCCATACATCATTCCTGTAAAGTTTGGTTGAATTTGCTTCTGTGGTTTCAGAGGAGAAGATGAAAATGTGGTTTTCCCATAGGGTTTAATGTTAAACCTAAGTTCCGTGCTGGTGGCCATGTTTTTTAGCAGATCCAAAAGAAATAAGCAATCTTTGTTAAGGACATTTAGTACATCATTCCTATTAAGTTTGGTTGAATTTGCTTCAGTGGTTTCAGAGGTGAAGATGAATATGTGATTTTTCCCATAGGGTCCAATGTTAAACCTAAGTTCCGCGCTGGCTGTCTATGTTTTTTGTAGGATAGGAAAAAAATGAGCAATCTTTGTAAAGGACCTGCCAAACATCATTTCTGTAAAGTTTGATTGAATTTGCTTCAGTGGTTTCGGAGGAGAAGATGAAAATGTGAAAAGTTAACGGACGGGCGTCGAACGTCAGACGACGGACGCCAAGTGATGGCAATAGCTCACACTGACCCTTTAGGTCAAGTGAGCTAAAAACGCAAAAATGATCAAAAGTTAAGGTCGATTTCCATCGAAACAATATTTTCTTGTCATTTTTGGAATCCTCGGCACTTGTTTAACAACATATCTAACCAGAGGCTCCCAGGAGCCTGTATCGCTCACCTGGCTTTCAATTGCCACAATCAAGCTAACATTGTAAGTTAAACAGTTGATCTTCAGTCTATTAAACTTTGGTAGCTCGTCAAAAATCACACATCTTGAACTGTATTTAAAGTCTGATAATGTTTTCCTATATTTCTTTGCTGGGCTTTTTTGACAAAAAACATTCTTGCTAAGAACCACTTTCAACACAAGTTTTGAAGTCAAGACATCATTTTGTAAATGGCGGTCAATGAACAATTTTCAACATCGGTTTTGAAGTTGCAACATCAATATCTATTTGGAAACCAAATTTCATTGAAATTGGACAATGTTGAATTTTCCCGACTTTTTTGGTGTCCGCGAACAATTTTTCAAGATCAGTTTTGAAGTTGTGACATCAATACCTATTAGAAAACCGCGAACAATTTTTCCAGATCAGTTTTGAAGTTGTGACATCAATACCTATTAGAAAACCAAATTTCATTGAAATCAGACAATGTTGAATATTCCCGCCTTTTTTGGTGGCCATTTTGAAAATGGCGGTCAACAAACAATTTTCAACACCGGTTTTGAAGTAGTGACATCAATTCCCACTTGGATACCAAATTTCATTGAAATCGGACAATGTTGAATTTTCCCGCTTTTTTTGGCAGCCATTTTGAAAATGGTGGTCAACGAATAATTTTTGACATCAGTTTTGAAGTTGCGACATCAATACCTTTTTGGAAACCAAATTTCATTGAAATTGGACATTGTTGAATTTTCCCGCCTTTTTTGGCGGCCATTTTGAAAATGGCGGTTGATGAACACTTTTCAACAGCGGTTTTGAAGTCTCTACATCAACATCTATTTGGAAACCAAATTTCATTGAAATCGAATGATGTTGAATTTTCCCGCCTTTTTCGACAGCCATTTTGAAAATGGCGGTCAACAAACAATTTTAAACACCAGATTTGGAATCCACACAGCATGGCAAACATTTCATAAATTTACACTTACGGTAACCTTCATCTGCTATGGTTTTGGAAATAAAAGACGAAAAATATGAAAATTTTGAAAATTCCATGAAAAAAGGGCAATAACTCCTACCAGGGTTTTTGGATTTTCTTCAAAATTTCAAGGTTGGTAGATCTTGATATGCTGAACATTTTTGCAATATATACTTGACCTCTATCTGTAAGACATTTTGAAATAAAAAATAAAAAATGCACAAATTTTGAAAATTTTACGGAAAAAGGGAAAAAACTCCAAGACGGGTTTTCGGATTTTCTTCAAAATTGCAGGGCAGGTAGACCTTGCTATGCTGCTCACTTTTACTCCATCAGATTTTTTATATCTGTAACGGTTTTTGAGTTATTAGCCAAAAAACTGCAATTTACCCCTATGTTCTATTTTTAGCAAAGGCGGCCATGTTGTTTGACATACCGCCTAATCGAACACAATTTTGAGAAGCCATACTCTGGTGATAATTCAGGCCAAGTTTGGTTACATTTGGCCTAGTGGTTTCAGAGGAGGAGATTTTTGAAATTGTTGACAGACAGACGGACGGACGGACGACAGACGACGGACGCATAGTGATGGCAAAAGCTCACATGGCCTTTTAGGCCAGGTGAGCTAAAAATTATGAAAATGACAATATAGCAAAAAACTGTTGGATATGCCCTTGATTTGCCTCAACCCAATAAAAGTTTATTTTATGTTGTTGAAGAAATATAAAAGTTTCAGGGCTCATTTGAAAATTTGAATATATAGAATATTCCCACAAAAGCATAAATTTATAAATAAATATCAAACCTTTTCACCATCTCCTTTCTTGCCTTCATTTCTATCAGTTTTTGATTCGTCTTTGGGTTTCGGTTTATCATCCGTCTTTTTCTCACTGTCCTCTGGCTTATTCAATGTTGGTACACCCTGCCCACTTTTTGCTGCCATTTTTGCTAACGTAGCATCTAGCGCTGCCTGATTTTTGTAAGCTCGAACTTTCTTCATGTGTGGTTTACCATTATAATGCTGGGTTGCCTGCGTTGGATTACTCAGAGTTGTTTCACATAGTTTACAAAACAATGGCTCTTTCATTGCTTCGATTTTTTTGTCTAATTCGGCCTCATCAATATCAGCAAAGCTGCCTTTTTTCTCATCTTTGTCCTCCTCAGTTTTCTTTTCACCCTTCAAATCCTTTTCACTAGTGTCAGCAATCTGTTTTTGTTTTCCATCAGTGGATTCCTTACTTTTGTCAGTATCAGGTTTTAGTGGATCAACTTTAGCAATCTTCACTGGAGGTTGTGACTTTTTATCATCAGTTTGGGCTGAAACATTTTCAGTCTTTCGTTTAGAATTTCGATCATCCTTAGTTGATGATTTATCGTCCTTACTAGATGTTTTAACATCTTTACTTGCTGATCGATCATCTTTTTTACCATCCCTGTTTGAGCTACGATCATCTCTGTTTGAAGTACGATCATCTCTGTTTGATGTACGATCATCTCTGTTGGAGGAACGATCATCTCTGTTTGAGGTACGATCATCTCGGTTTGAGGTACGATCATCTCTTGGTTTAAATCTGCTTTCTCGTCTTTCCTCACTGTCCTTCCGTGAACCAAATGTTCTATTTTGTGGACCTCTAATGGCACCAAATTCATCATCTCTGGAGTTCATTGGTCCTCTGCCTCCTTGAAACCCTCTTGGTTCATCAAAATTATTTCTGTTGCCAAAGTTCCCAAATCCACTTTGTCCACTATTATCGCCAGCATAATCACCTAATAAACCTCTTCCACGATTTCTACTTTCCTCAAATTCATCCCTAAATCCTCCTCTTCCTCTTCCTCCACCAAACTCTCTTCTTCCACGACCTCTGTCAAATCTATCGCCATCCCCTCTGCCTCTGAATTCCATATCGCCTCCTTCATCCCGACCACGACCCATTCCTCTACCTCCTCCCCGGCCTCCTCGATCAAATCTATCATCTGAATCTCTTCCTCTGCCGCCTCGGCCACCTCTTCCAAATCCTTCTCTATCATCCCCATGGTCTCTGCCCCCTCTGAATCCACCACGACCTCCTCCTCTGAAATCAAATCGATCTCGACCACGTCCTCTTCTGTCAAATCTGTCATCACTTCTTTGTGAGCTGACAATTCCAGTCATAAAAGGTTTATCACTGGTTTCTGGTGGACCATCATCATCATAAGTGATTTCAGGGGGCATATTCTCTTCCATGCCCATATTTCGATTAGGTTGATTAGGAAAATTACTAAAGTCTGACTGGTTTCTTGGCAATAAACTGGATGGTCCTTTATCTTCAGGAAAATTTCTGTCACCCTGGAAATTATTTGGTCCCCTTGTCTGAGACTGGAATTCATTCTCACTTTGTCCCCATTGTCTATCATTTCTACTTTTATCCCTTTGGTTCCAGCTTTCTCCCTGGTTCCAACTTTTGTCTTGTTGGTTCCAGTTTCTATCCTGATTCCAATTTTGGTCTTCCTGATTCCAACCTTTGTCTTGTTGGTTCCAATTTTTATCTTGTTGGTTCCAACCTTTGTCTTGTTGGTTCCATTTTTTATCTTGCTGGTTCCAACCTTTGTCTTGTTGGTTCCAGTTTTTATCTTGTTGGTTCCAATTTTTGTCTTGTTGGTTCCAACCTTTGTCTTGTTGGTTCCAATTTTTATCTTGTTGGTTCCAATTCTTATCTTGTTGGTTCCAATTTTTATCCTGTTGGTTCCAACCTTTATCCTGTTGGTTCCAATTTTTATCTTGCTGGTTCCAACCTTTATCTTGTTGGTTCCAATTCTTATCTTGTTGGTTCCAACCTTTATCTTGTTCTTTCCAATTTTTATCTTGCTGGTTCCAACCTTTGTCCTGTTGGTTCCAATTTTTATCTTGCTGGTTCCAACCTTTGTCTTGTTGGTTCCAATTTTTATCTTGCTGGTTCCATGATTTATCTCCTTGATTCCAGTTCCTATCTTGCTGATTAAAATTATTATCACCTTGGTTCCAAGATGATCTTTGTTGGTAGTTATCTCCTTGTTGGTAATTGGATGTCTTTCCAGTATTGTTAGGACCTTGTGATGATGAAGCTTTTCCCTTCTGGTATCCAGAATCAGATCTACCAGATTGGTAACCTGTGGATTTATCCATTCCTTGCTGATAACCTGTTTTATTGTCTTGGTACCCAGTGTCTGCACTGCCTGGTTTATTCCAGTTAGATTGTTGATAGTTGTTACTATCTTGCTGGTATCCAGTACTGCTAGATCCTTGTTGGTAACCAGTGTTACTTGTTCCTTGTTGGAAACCAGTATTTGCAGAGCTTGGTTGATATGACTGATATCCAGAAACACCTTGTCCTTGTTGATAACCAGAACCTGTTTGTCCTTGCTGGTATCCAGTATTTCCTTGACCTGTTTGGTAACCAGTACCTGTCTGTCCCTGCTGGTAACCACTGCTTGATTCTGTCTGGTAACCAGTATTACTTTGAGTCTGCTGATAGCCAGTGCTAGTTCCCTGTTGATAATCAGTTGAGGTCTGCCCTTGGCCTTGCTGATAACCTGATTGTCCTTGTTGATAACCAGTCTGTCCTTGCTGATAACCAGTACTGGTTCCTTGTTGATAACCTGATGCAGATGACTGGTAATCATAGTTGCTCCCTGCCTGCTGGTATCCTTGGTAATTACTTTGTTGACCAGAAGCAGCACTAGATTTATCAGGAGTTTGTTCTCTGCTGGATTTATCAGTGGATGCTGGTTTGGAACCAGTCACAGAACTTGACTGGCTGTCCTGCTGATAACCAGTACCAGAACTAGACTGGTAATTGTAATCTCCTTGCCCTTGATACCAATTACTACCTTGCTGATATTGGCCTGTTTGGTAGGAGTTTTGATTGTATCCACCTTGTTGATAGCCTGTTGCTTGGTAACCTTGCTGATATGACTGGTTGCCACTTTGTTGGTATGACTGGTTTCCTGCAGGTTGTCCACTACTGCTGGTCGAGCTAGTGCCCTGTTGGTATGTTGAATTACTGAACTGAGGTGAAGCTTGTTGATATCCAGCCGTTGTTGAACTTGGTGTAGATTTGCTTTGACTGGTTGGTGGTGGCTGGTTGTATGCAGGGCTTGGTGGCAAAGGTGGATTTTCAGTACTAGTCTGATGTTGGTATCCACTTGCCCCCTGTTGTTGGTACCCTCCACTTGACCCCTGTTGCTGGTAACCTCCACTTGCACCTTGCTGTTGATAACCCCCACTTGCCCCCTGATATCCAGTGGATGCTGGTGGCTGCTGGTATCCAGCACTAGATGTTGATGGCTGGTATCCAGTACTTGCTGCTGGCTGGTAACCAGTACTAGCTGCTGGCTGCTGGTATCCAGTACTCGCTGCTGGCTGCTGGTATCCAGTACTCGCTGCTGGCTGCTGGTATCCTGTTGCAGCACCAGTTGCCTGTTGGGTACCAGTACTAGTTGGTTGCCCTGTAGCCTGTTGACCAGTTGTCTGCTGATATCCTGAAGCAGTGCCTTGTTGGTACTGTTGCTGATAATTGGCCCACATTTGTTGATATTGCTCTGGAGTGTAGTTGCCATACTGAGAATAATTGTATTGAGAATAAGCTTGTGGATTGCTTCCTGTTGATGTGGAATATTGACTCTGTGATGTGGAGTACTGAGAATCTGTTGATGAAGTGGCAGTTGTTGATGCTGTAGATGTTGAGTATGATGAGGACGATGTAGAATATTGTGACTGAGTTGTTGGAGGGAGTGGTGGTTGAGGGGGCTGTGGGGGTTGCTGCCCTTGGTACTGGTTTGAAGAATAATAACCTGAAATGACAAATAACATAAAATTATACATTCTATAATACCTAAATTAGATTTTCAGTGTTTTCCTACATGTTCTATGCAAATTTATAAAGCAAATCAATAATTACAATTGTACCATGATACTCTCTTCTAAGATTAAACAATAAGCTCTTAAGAGCCTGAATCGCTTATCTGTGCCTCGGCCTTTAGATAATGCGCGAGTCTGTACCGTCCAATGTGAATAAGATAAGACCATTAGGCCGTCCTAAATTAATTCTATGTTTAACGTCAACATAAGACCTTGAAAGCTACAAGGGAGGGATGGTAAATAAAACAAACAAAAATTTCAAACAAAACATTTGCAATTATCTGTTACAAATTCTAACGCATAATATGCATTAGTACAGATTTCACACTTTTACCTTAATTCTTGACTGACATAAAACCTTTAATTCCATTTTTTGGCAAGTCTTTCATTAGTTCCATACCAAACTGCTCAATAAGTGACGGATCACAACCTCAACCCAAACATTTGCTGACATTATGAAATTTTTGTTTGTTTTTTGTTTTCAAGAATTTTCAAAAACCTATGCGCAAGGTTGATGTTAAATGTATAATTTAGGATGGCCTTATCAACACATTACTATTTACACAAAGTTAAATTGAACAATCCCAAGTAGTTACACGTATAACCATCATTTGCAAAGAAGCTTAATTTTCCATATATATTGTGAATGGAATTAGTTTTTTTGGCATTTGATTTCTAGTTTTATGTTGTGAGTTGTTAGTTTTATGCGTTTGTATTTACACCTATCTTAGGTTACCATAATTTTATACAATTGTACATGTACAATCAATGCTCAAAAGTATTTCCACAAATGAAATTAACCTGTACATTTCTTGTTAAAACGGCCTCCATTTACAAAATTCCACAGAACTAATTTCTGGGCTGATTTTCATGAAATTTGCATTGATAAAAAGAGCTTGACATGCAGTTTCTTTCAGTAATTTTGAAAATAATTCTATGATGTGATGTTTTCAAACTGTCATGATATAAACACAAACAGAAAATTTTGGAGTCAAAATTTACTATAAAGCTAGAGTAAAATGTAACGTAAAATATTTTGAATCCTATTTAAATGGTATCAATAAACTTAATACTAGTCCTAAATTTATCTCAAAATTACTGAAACAAAATGCATGTCATACCCTTTTTATCAATGCAAATTTTATGAAAATCGGCCCAGGAATGAATTATGTGGAATTTTGTTTAAATAGAGGCCGTTTTAACAAGAAATGCACAGGTAAATTTCACTTGTGGAAATACTTTTGAGCACTGGATGTAAGTAAAATATTGTTTTTTTTTAAAACTACTCTTTCACATGTTAGGAACTTAGGCTACAGTATAATATAAAAAAAAATAGTAATGAAGCATTACATGATACCCCGCCACGTTTCACAAAATTTCTGAGTAAAATGGGGCATAACTCCAGGACAATAAGTACCAATGAACCCAAAATTATACTTGGCCTGTGTTTTGTGGTAAACAATTAACATACCAAGTTTGAAGACAGTACGTTATTTCATTCACAATTTATGAGTACGAAAACCTAAAATTTGCAAAATTTCAAAGTTTCAAGGGGCATAACTCCAGAAC
>MJUU01003372.1:14043-29962 GCA_002080025.1 Modiolus philippinarum | reverse complement strand
AGCTAGAGTAAAATGTAACGTAAAATATTTTGAATCCTATTTAAATGGTATCAATAAACTTAATACTAGTCCTTAATTTATCTCAAAATTACTGAAACAAAATGCATGTCATACCCTTTTTATCAATGCACAATTCTGTGGAATTTTTTTAAATAGAGGCCGTTTTAACAAGAAATGCACATGTAAATTTCACAAGTTTGTGGAAATACTTTTGAGCACTGGATGTAAGTAAAATATTGTTTTTTTTTTAAAACTACTCTTTCATTGAACTTATTCACATGTTAGGAACTTAGGCAACAGTATAATATAAAAAAAAAATAGTAATGGTGCATTACATGATACCCCGCCACGTTTCACAAAATTTCTAAGTAAAAAGGGGCATAACTCCAGGACAATAAGTACCAATGAAGCCAAAATTATACTTGGCCTGTGTTTTGTGGTAAACAATTTACATACCAAGTTTGAAGACAGTATATCATTTCATTCACAATTAATGAGTACGAAAACCTAAAATTTGCAAAATTTCAAAGTTTCAAGGGGCATAACTCCAGAACCCCTTGGACCTCTGAACCCAAAATCAAACTTGACCTGAGTATTGTGATAAACAAGTTACATACCAAGTTTGAAGACCTTGTGTTATTTCGTTCACAAGTTATCAGTCAGAAACCCTAAAATTCACAAAATTTCAAACTTTCAAGGGGCATAACTCCAGAACCCCTTGGACCTCTGAACCCAAAATCGAACTTGACCTGAGTTTTGTGGTAAACAACTTGCATACCAAGTTTCAAGATCTTGTGATATTTCGTTCTCAAGTTATCAGTCGGAAACCTACGGGGGACGGACGGACGAACGGCAGACACACAACTGAGGGTATCAAATAATACCATGCCACCTTGTGTGGCGGGGTATAAAAATCCTGGATTCTCATCCCCTCGAGCAACCATTTTTTTAAGAGCCTCAAAAAAAAATTATTTAAATTTCTTTAAATTTTCAAAGGATTTTTACTATTTTTCAAATAAAATGAAATTCTCCCACCCACCCCATTTTTTTAAACAAAAATCTGGATGAGAATCTAGGAATTTTTTTATTGTAGCCTTATCTTTTTTTTTATTGTATAACAAAATAATATTTCCCTAAGAAAGCAACCAAAAGTTAGTGTGAAATAAATTTCCATATTCCACTAGTGCAAATATGACTTAAATTTTTTTGACGTTATTGACAACAAAACCCCACTCATTAACAGAAATTTTAGTCTTGCTTTACAATAAAAGGGTTATTGCATGAATATTGGGGAATATTCTCCCTCGTAGAATATATACTGCACTCGCAAGATGTGCAATATAAAATTGTACTCTGGACAATATTCCCCAATATTCATGCAATAACCCTATATTCATGATATTATTAATTGAAATATTAATAGAGCAATGAAATGCAATAAACGAGAAAAAAAATTCAGACCTATTTATTTTGAATCCTACTTTCAATCCTTGTTAAAGAAAACACACACATTTTTTCGGTATTGTATGTATAATTGTACAAGAATTATTATTTTTAACTACATTAATCTCATACAAAACTAAAAGAACTTTGATTGCTCTAATTTCAATATCTCAAACACCAATGAGGCCAAAAATAAAATATTGTTTGTTTCCCCTCCCACGACCTACCCGCTAAAATTGCTGCAACCCAAAAAATTTTATGGACCGTTGCTGTTCAATTATTTTTTTTGTCTTCAGTCAAAGACAGTTTGTTGTGTAAAACAGGCATTATCAGAATATTTTTGAAGATTTAAGTAAAAATTTTTTATTTGAAGAAAAAAATTAAATAATTTTCCTGCCTACCTACCCATAACCTGAGCAACCCACTCGGGGAGGGGAAACAAAAATATCTTTAACGCTGGCCTGATGTCTTGAACCCTTCTGTTTAAATATAGTTCGACTTGGATTGCTTGATTTATTGATTGAATATTGTTTAACGTCTTCTGAGCAATATTTCAGCTATATCAAGACAAGAACAAGTTTGTTAATAAATAATCACTTTGGGGTATGGAAAGAGTCATGGAACAGGAAGTTCTGACTGCCTCTGGAAAAGTAGGGTGAAATCGAAAGGGACAGGGAATGGATAGCTTGAACACCCCTCTATAAACTATTTTCTTCGGTCCCTTGGGTGTTCGAGCCATTGAAGTTTGAGTGTAATTCATTTCAGCTTTAAGGACTGAATCATTACCAGAATAGCTGTCTGCACTGTATCCCCCTTGTTGATATTGTGAGTAGGTACCAGATCCAGATGGAGGTGGTGGTGGAGGAGCGTTTTCACTTCCAGTATTAGTCACATACCCTCCTAAAATGATAAAATAATATTACATCTCAAGTTCCATATATACATTTTTACAACTAATATTAGGTCCATTTTTGATTTTCAAACAATACATTTTTGAATTTTTTTTTAAATTAAGTACATTTTTTAAATTTTGTACAAAGAATGTTAGCTGGCCATGTTTTAGTATTTCAGTCAGATTTCCTTAATTCTCTGTTTTTTTACAGGTACATTCAAAAGCTTTTTAAGTTTTTGTTTTTTCTCCACATACCCCCCTTATTTTGTTTGATGATTTCATTACATCCAATAGGAGCATTCTGTCATGTCCGACAAAAAAAATCCTATTTATTTTGTCACATTTGTTCATGGATAAACATTGCTTGTGTTAAACCTAAAAAAAAATCAGAGGAGTTAAAGACATATCCTACTATTCAAACTCCAATATGATATCTTCTTGATATTCCTTTTGTACAATATTAATGATGAAAGCTTTAAATTAAGCTAAAAATAATGGGGGGGTCACCGACCTAATTTTAGAGTTATGACGTCATCTTTATTTACCTGTTTTGAAGGTATTGATTAGATACTAGATTGCCTATATTTTTACAATATTGTAGATTTCGATTGAACTAATGCTTCATGGTGTGTAGAAAAACAATATGTTACAACAAAATAAAAAATATGCAAGTTTTGGTATAAACGGCACAATTTTTAAGTTCCCGCCATTTTTGTCAGGTACTCACAATACGACAAAATCGCTGATCGCAAAAAATTGAAATATGATAATTTGATAATATTTTCACAGAAGATAGGGTGTAACCTCCTCAATGGATTAAGCAAATAAAATAATAGGGTCACCGAATCGGGGAAAAAGATATTTGTAAAAAACGTATTCAGACCGAAAATGGCGGGAATACAATGGCGGGTCTTTCATCATACCGACAGCAAATTTTCCTAATTTGAAACGCAGTATATAATCATAATTTACATTATATTTTTGTGCGAATATGTAATAAAATGTAGCCCAGTAATTATTTTTTGTTTCCCTTTCATTGTCATATGCATTCACAAACTGGGAAAAACGTGCGTTTACAGGACTTAATAAAGGGCTACGCCGAGCGCAGCATGATACGACCGCAGCATGTCGACCACTGAAATTTGAACAAGTGTAATTGAAAGTGAGTGTGGACATACTAAAGAGCTTGACACAATAATTGCATGGACATAATAAGGGGAATAACCCAGTAATTAGCTGGACACAAACTAGGGAAAATAAAAATTAGCCCTTATGACTCTTTATGGTTCCTCTTTGACCCCTTATAGCTTGAAAACGGTAAGAGCTACACCATATCCATTGCCATATTACTGAAAGCTTATATCAAGTGGAATCCTAAGAACAAAATCCCATCGAAATCCGTCGAAAACTAAAAATTTCATGGAATCTGCAAGTTTCCAGTTTTGGCCCCTTCGACCCCTTATAGGTCGAAAACGGTAAGAGCTACGACAAATCCTTTGGCATACTACTGAAAGCTTATATCAAGAGGAATCTAAAGAAAAAAATCCCATCAAAATCCGATGAAAAATAAAAATTTTAGGAAATCTGCAAATTAGCAATTTGGCCCCGTTTGGCCCCTCATAGCTAGGTAAGCAATCGAGTTACCAAAAATCTAATAGCAGAGTGCTGTGTTAATTTTTTATAAGCAATCCATTGAAAAAAACTGCATCAAAATCGGATAAAAAATTTAAAAAATAATTTTTTTTGGATTCGCCCCTTTTGGGCCCCATTTACCTTGGGAACGGTACATGCTACGTGAAATCCGTTGGCATACTACAGATTGGAAATTTCCTCAGGAGCACACTGAAAGAAACCCCATCAAAATCCAATTAATAATAAAGATTCTACAGACAAATATGTGAAAACACCCAATTTAACCCTTTTTTGGCCCCTTTTTTATAAACGGGTAGGGTCACAATGACCAAAACTACTACAAGCCTTCCTTTTTGTACCAAAGAACATTATGTTAAAATTTCATAAGGATTGATTTACTGGAACAAAAGTTATTGACCAAAAACAAAAGTGTCTACAGACGACGACGACGACGACAACGCCAACGACAACGACAACGACGCCGACAACGACGACGACGACGACGACAGCACCATACCAATATACGACCGCAAAAATTTTTGCGGTCGTATAAAAAGTATAAAATTCAAAAAGGGCAAAATAAGACCAATGGCAATATTTACCTGATATCAACAAAGTCTTTCTTCGTTTTGCAAAATGAGTTTTATTTTATTTGCTTGGCTTATTTTCAAATTATGCTGGCGTTGTGAATTTGGGAAAATTAAAAGGTGTAATACCTAAAAGGGCATTTTCTCTTAATTCATTTGACTTTATTTCTTACACAAGTTTGAAGATCAATTGAAAATGTTTTCTTTGAAATCGACATTGCCTTTAAATAAAAATAAAACTGTTTGTAAACCATTTAATGAAGTGGTCTTCATAATGTATGATTTGAATGTTTCCATTTATTCTTTACCGTTAGAACATAAATTGAACTTCATACGTCGTTTCAACTGCCCTAAAAAAATCACGACATCATAAATGAATTACTAGTACAAACCTAAAAACTCGATTTCCCGGGAAATTTGTGATTTCATAAAGGAATTACAAAACAGTAAAGCTCAAAAACAAAATGCGCAGAAACAATAGTAGGATGTATGCCTTTAAGTTTCCTGACAATTTTTTTATCACCAATACCTCATAAACAATATCAGCAACCAATGATTTTTTTTTCTCTTAAGGTAGATCGACACTAATACATGGCGCATTCGATTGGCACATTTGTGTAACGCGAATCGGATGCGGAATTGACTTGATTTTCAAGCCGGAATAATCCTGTATTGGCCTATTCATTGTGACGTCATAATAGATTGACATACACTTTCCCGCGAATTAGCTCCCTTTTCCCGTAAATATTGTCTATTTCGTAAACTATATCAAAAAACTTTCTTAATCGAACGGTGACATGTAGATTTTTTCAGCGTAACAGATAGCTTAAGTATATATCTCTGAAATATCAAAAAAAAAAAAAAATCTGTCTGATATTTATTTTATATGAAAGATAAACAATAAGCATGTTCTTACAGTTCCCTATATATTCTTTGTAAATATTGCTGAAAAATACTGAATTTGACCTGATTTTCAAAGCCAGATAACAGGAAAAGATGATCGGTGACATATCAACTTTATTTTATTTTTGGATCATATAGGTTAAGACCTACAAAATATCATAAACGAAAAAAATTCTGTCTGAAATTTTTATTAGGATCGAACTACCTTAAATCACTTCTTTTTCTGCTTTCTGAGAAAAAAATAACACTTATTTGAATTCCTATTTATTTTCAAACTGACCACTGACCAGCCATTTTGCTTGCTATTTTGGGATTTTTTTTTTGTCATCAAATTAGATCATCCATAGAAGCAAAGATTGAATACTTTAGACAAAGACATTCCAAAAGGACCTTTCGCCAACCACCCTGCTAATGAAATAATTAAGGCATGCTGTAGTCCTTTTATGTATCCAAATGATGAAGTTTAAACTATTCCCCACTCCCTCATGTCCCTGCCCTGTCCTGATTTTTACAGGCACAGACACAAATTATTTTGATGTACTAAGAAGCATATTAGCCAATTGGTGACTTCCTATTGAACTTGTTGAAACTTTCCCAAAGAGAAACAAGGGATCTGTGAGCAAATGCTCACTAGTAATACCCCCCCTCTCATCTTCCAGTCTCTAATAACCTGACAAAGTTGGTAAACAAAATGTAGTACCCCAAAAGTCTTAAAATGTGTCCCACAATATGGCATGCCTACAAAAAGCTTCTGACAAAATTTCAAGTATCATTTACCAGTGCAGAGAAAAGCTGTATGAAAGTTGTGAGGGACGGACAGGATGATGAAAATTAAACGGGATGATGAAAATTAAACTAAGTCAGTAAACAGGAAGTAGCATTCTGACAGGTCTGAAAATGCATCCCACAATATGGCATAACTATACAAAGCTTCTGACAAAATTTCAAGTCTGTATCATTTACTATTGCAGCGAAAAGCTTTACGAATGTTGTGACGGACGGACAGAATAATGAAAAATTGACTAAGTTTATAAACAGGAAGTAGCATCCCGACAGGTTTGAAAACGCATCCCACAATATGGCATGACTATACAAAGCTTCTGACAAATTTTCAAGTTTGTATCATTTACCATTGCAGAGTAAAAGCTTTACGAAATTTGAGATGGACGGACAGAATGATGAAAAATTGACTAAGTCGGTAAACAGGAAGTAGNTAAGGAAGTTACATACCAAATATAAACACCCTACCACTAAAAGCCTACCTTCTAGAGGCAAGGTTAAAGTTTTTTGAAAATTGCCCTCAGGGCAAGGTCAAGGTCAAAATGTCTACAAGTATGGTACCAGAAGAAAGCTCTTATCATAAGGAAGTTACATACCAAATATAAACACCCTACCACTAAAAGCCTACCTTCTAGAGGCAAGGTTAAAGTTTTTTGAAAATTGCCCTCAGGGCAAGGTCAAGGTCAAAATGTCTACAAGTATAGTACCAGAAGAAAGCTCTCATCATAAGGAAGTTACATACCAAATGAATTAAACATATTTTATTTGCTCAAAACATTAGCAATTGCGATTGGGCACAAGTTTTCACAACATTATTTACAGCCCGCTCCCTACAATTTACAATAAATTATATATAACAGCAATCATTCAAATAAATAAAAATCATTTACATAAAATACAAAATGCTATGTAAGAAGTAACAAAATTGGATACATTATAGAATATTACAAAACATTACAGAGATACAGAAAAAATATATAAATATATAAATTAACAAATGGAAAGAAAGAAGAAAAGGAAACCTGCAGAATTCAATCAAACCTATTACTATTGTTTATATAAGCCTGTACTGCTTGGAATATATCTTTGTTTTGGTCAACTGTAAGTTCCATGTTACCAAACAGAATAATGTTTAAGTTAATGTCACCATAAATTTCAAGAATCATAAATAAGTTTCGTCGTATTTGAGTATATAAGGAACACTCCACGAAGAAATGATAACTATTTTCGCAAGGAAAGCCACAATCACAACCTGCGTCATTTTTAAGGTTAAATCTATAAAGATCATAATTTAGACAACTGTTATTATGTCGAAGTTTAGTATGAATTATATTAAGCTTCCTATCACCATGAGAAAACCATGGTTTACTATCAACGTTAATATTTTTTAAATTTCGCTTGAATCCAGCTACAGAAGAAATATTTCTGGTTTCCAAATCTAAAGAGTTCCAATTTTGTATAGTGGACGGAAAAAAGGATAAATTTGTCTGTGTTAGTCGATAATGAGGAAGTACAAAGTTTTGACTGTTCCTAAGAGGGTAATTTGAGATATCAGACACTAAAGGGGGGAGCAATTCATTTAAGTACGAGGGTGTTAGACCATTTTTAATACGATATAATAAAGCTAAACAGCTACGATTCCTGCGATCAATAAGCTTTTCCCAACCAGTTTCAAAGTATAAAGATTGACGACTTGCATACGAGGGTAAACCTGCGACTATTCTAGCAGCCTCCAGTTGTAGTTTTTCAAGCTTGTCAGCCAACTGAACACCACAGCCGTTCCACAGTTCACAACCATATTCCATAACGGGTCTTATAAAGGTAATAAATATCTTACTTAAGGAACCACGATTTAATATATATTTCAGTTTGCGTAAAACTGACAATTTTTTGGATACACTAACACATACATGTATATTCTCAATATGACTTGTCCATTTACAGTCACTATTAATCGTAATTCCAAGGTGTTTATGTTCAATACACGTATTTACAACAACATCTTGGAAGAGTATATGGACGTCATCACTAGTTACAGTATTGGATATGAATAACAACTTTGTTTTATTGGAATTAAATTTGACCAACCAATCACTAGCCCAAGTATTGATTCTAATCAAGTCATTGTTTAATACATTTTGAATGACTTCAGTAGATTCAGAAGTATACGACATGGACATATCATCAGCAAAAAGACGAGTTAATGAATCAAGATTATCAGCTATGTCGTTTATGTATATCAAAAACAACAAAGGTCCTAAAACAGAACCCTGTGGTACACCAGCTTTAAGATAACCAATAGTAGAATGGGTATTTTTAATTGCAACCACTTGTTTTCTATTAGACACATAACTGATCAACCAATTTAAAAGGGACCCCCGTATTCCATATGCTTTTAGTTTACAAGTTAAACCTTTTAACCATACTCGGTCAAAGGCCTTGGATATATCACAAAATACAAGGCATATATGTTTTTTATCCTCCAAAGCGAGACAAATTTTGTGGTAGATTTCAACAAGTTGGTGAACTGTGGAACGACCAGGAATGAAGCCTGACTGAAAATCAAAAAATAAGTCGTTGTCTAAAATAAAAAAATAAGTCATTGTCTACGATATAATTGAAAATTATGATTGAAAATTGCCTTCAGGGCAAGGTCAAGGTCAAAATGTCTACAAGTATAGTACCAGGAGAAAGCTCTCATCATAAGGAAGTTACATACCAAATATGAACACCCTACCACTAAAAGCCTACCTTCTAGAGGCAAGGTTAAAGTTTTTTTAAAAATTGCCCCAAGGGCAAGGTCAAGGTCAAAATGTCTACAAGTATAGTACCAGAAGAAAGCTCTCATCAAAAGGAAGTTACATACCAAATATGAACACCCTACCACTAAAAGCCTACCTTCTAGAGGCAAGGTTAAATTTTTTTAAAAATTGCCCTAAGGGCAAGGTCAAGGTCAAAATGTCTACAAGTATAGTACCAGAAGAAAGCTCTCATCACAAGGAAGTCACATACCAAATATCAACATCCTAGCTATTCAGGTCTCAATTCCACAAGCCAGGTTAAAGTTTTGCTAACGCCGACGCCAACGCCGACACCGGGGGTATGACAATAGCTCTCCGGACATTCGTCCCGGCGAGCTAAAAATGATGAGGCAGGGAGGGAGAAGATTTTTATTTTTATTGGTTCAAACTCATGATGAGGCATCTTTTTTCAGTACTGAAATGCCCAAAAAGTGATGAGGCAGATGATTTTAATAATTTTATTTGAAACTTGAATAAAAAAGTAAAATTAGTTCCCACAAAAGAGATGAGGCAGGGGCCTGAGAAGCTAATGTATTTTTTTATTTTGCCTTAGTATCAACATGATCAAGGACAGGTTAATTACAGCACAAGACAATATATGCAATAAAGGGCTATGCCGAGCGCAGCATGATACGACTGCAGCATGTTGACCACTGAAATTTGAACAAGTGTAAACTAAAATCAATGTGGACACAAACTAGTGAAAATAAAAATTAGCCCTTTTAATCCCTTATTACTAGGATATTGTAAGAGCTAAGAAATTCTGTTGACTACGTGAAATCCACAGAAAAATCTCAGGTTGAAATCCAATAAAATAAAGATTTCACATATTTTGAAATATTGCAATTTGGCCCCTTTGACCCATTATAGCTTGTAACTGAAGAGCAACACAAAATATACTGCCATATTACTGAAAGCTTACAATGAGAATAATCCAAAGATTGAAATCCCATCAAAAGCTAATGAAAAATAAAGATTTCACACATTTCTAAGAATTGCAATTTGACCCCTTATAGCTGGGAAACGGTTAGAGCTACATCAAATCCATTGACATACCACATACTGAAGCGACCTAAGAGAAGGCAGATTTCTCGCCTCCATTGCTGTCAGTGTCTATGACATCACAATACACAACTGACGTTTTCAAACAGATGCAAGTTCAAAATTCAAAAAGAAAGCAAAACAATACACATTTACGTGTATGAGTCCCATAATTTTGTTAAAAACTGTTCTTAACCTTAATTTGATTCATAAACTAAGACGAACTAAATTCAAAACATTGTTGTTTTTCATCCCGTTTACTCATATTCCGATACAATTCCCACATGTGTGAATCATATGGTTATTGAGTATTATCATGATTATACTGGTTGACGATTAACAAGAATCATGTTAGAATGTAAATTGTGTGTCGTATTGGCATTTCGATTTTTGACTACTGTAGAAGTGTAGATACATATTTTACAAAAGGATACATGTACTTTGTTGCCTACGTACACACTACTTGAGGATTTAATTTGCTGTAAGAAAACTAAAGTTGGTAACAATATCTTATCAATATTTAATTCAACTACACTCAACATGTAATAAAGATTTTATGAATTTATTTGTTGAATATTTATCTTACTTTACATTTTTTTTTCGCAAAATACTGAAATTTATTAGCATGTGCATGGATGTTGTAGCATAAAAACTAAAAGTCACATTGTCTCACTTGTGCACTTCGTCATTGTTTGTATACACAAGTGATATTTATATAACTGGATTTTTATAAAGTAAAAAATATTTAAATAATACTTGCACACTGTAATAATGTTTTGAGATGTTAGTTGTATTGTATTAAAGTGTATTTATTATTTGTCAAGAACTGGTATTTAACTGGAGTTACCTGAAAAAGTAATCCTTGTTACCGTAGACCAGAACCGAGACTAATTAAGAAACCTTTGCTGGATGTGGGCCTGTTTTAAATGATATACCGGTAACAATAATTTCTTTCTTTACTGTACCTGGAGTTAATACTACTTGATATATATTACAATGATATATAAATAAATAAAAATGCTGTTCAAAATTTGATGAAATTAAAAGGGGGGTCCCATTCCCGAAATCCTGGCAATAGTTTTTCAACTTTCCCGTTTCACGGGCAGAAAAATATTTTACAAAAACTCTTAAACAATCTCCTTTTTCCCGGTTCACGGAGATGTTTTTCAGCATTTCCCACTTCACGCCCAACACCCTTTCCCATTTTCACGGCCATCTTTTTGTGACGATCCTGTTTCCCGTTCACTTTAAAAAGCAAATCCCACTTCCCGCTTAAACCCCATCGAGACCCACTTAAATGAAAAATGAAAAAAATATAAGACACGTTTGGATTTGGTCTTATTTTGCCACAATGAAAAAAACTGAAAGAAAACATATCTGCTAAGTAAAACATACAACAATTGGACTGTCTTGTTTGTGACAACGATGTCCACATCCAGGCCTCTAGTTAGCGATGGTTGTCCGGAGTTTTATTATCTTTCCTGTGCTGGACTGAGAAATCCCCCAAATCCAATTGAATTAAATACATGTATAAGTAGTTACTGTTAAAAGGAAATAAATTTAATTTGATGTTGTCATGCAAAGTTTTTTGTCAGGTAACAGAAACTCCGGGTAAAACAATAACATTAACTGGGGATATTAATTATTGTTACTTCAATTCAAGCAGGTCCGCATCCGGCGAAGGTTCCATAATTAGCCTCAGTTCCGTTCTAAAGAAACAACAATTATTTTTGTTTACTTTCCAGGTAATTGTTAAGCCAGTGCCATTTATCATTGTTACATTGTTTTTCTGACATTGGCACTTGGTGTATTTGATGTATTTTGATTTAATGATATTAAAACTGTAACTTGAAGAACATTAAATTACAAATAACTAAATACCAAAGTTGCTGTGAATATTTTCTGCATATAAAATGAGAATGACATTTAAATGTCAACATGACTTAAATCTTAAAAACGACATCATCAAATCATTGGGAGATCTCTTAACTTCATGTTTTCCATTGATGGATCAACTGATCTTGGCGGCTACAATTCCTGTATACAAGGATTGTTCATAATCCTTATACAAAGGGATTGTACTTTTTTATCAATTTTTTTGGAAAATAGTATTATTTGAAACTTAAGTACATGTTTGTATTGACATAATTTGCAAAACATTTTGTATTTTTAATAAGAAATATACATTTCCAAGTTTTAATTTGTGTTTTTTGTAATTTTTTGTAGGATATACATTTGAAGATTTGGTAAATTATGACAGCTTGTAAGACTTGCATTGTTATTGTAAAGGATTACTGGTCGTGTACCAGTTATCGCCATTTTCACACTGTGATTTTGCATTTGAACTTCTGATCTTAATGCGTTGGACCTAAAATAAAATATTGTTTGTTTCCCCAAACCCGACCGACCCAGAAAAAACACTGATACCCAAAATATTTCATTGCCGCTTTAGGAGAGAATTTTTTTTTTCTGCATTGAAATTTTAATATTGAAATTTGTTATTGAATTGCTTAAAAAAAGAAAAAAAGGAGAATTTCCTACCTACTTAGTACCTACCTACTCCTGGCTTGGTAGAGTCGGGTTTGGGGAAACAAACAATAATTTAATTTTGGCCTTATATTGTAAAAATTTACCAGGTAATATGTTAACCAATCATGTTCATTTTCAGTTTCATTGCACATGCGCAGTAATATAGACATTTTAAAAAGTGTTATTTTCTCGACAAATGCTGATGTGTGTACCAGTTATCGCCATCTTTCAAAATATGCATCAGCTTTTTTTCAAATTGTTAAATGTACACTTAAATCAACTGAAGTACTAGAAAAAGGGATTAACTTAAAGGGAATAAGGAATGAAAGGTCAGTCGATTTAATTTTCAAACTGAAAGTAGCATGATTTTAACCAATGCCAAATTCGCTCTATTTTGTTCACGATGATAGGAAAATAGAAGACATTTACAGCCCCAATTCATCTCGATGTGACTATTTGAAGAGAAAGCTACAAGGTCAGCATTTATTTCTGGTAGAAAATATAGCTGACACCACTTCAAGTGCTCATTTGCGACATCACATGTAAAAAAATCTATTTTTAGCTAATCATCATACTAGTACGTGACCCCACATAGAAATATATATTCTAATGGGGCCCCCAAGGGATTTTATCTCAGCTTTCACTGTTTTTAAGGATTATAACAAATTTCTTAAAACGAATGTATTTTTAAGATATTGCTGTCACTTCTGTACATAACCATGTATAACAAAAGTCATGCATGATCTCAAGCACATGAAAATTGGCGATAACTCAGTTAAACTGGTACATGGCGATAACTGGTACTCGACCAGTATATGGATTACAACCAGTATTTACATATTTAATTAAACAAGCTCACTAGCCCACAATTCTTGTTGTCCATGTCTTCAATTTATATTATTTTTCTTCAAAAATAGTTAATAATGATAAAAAGGCAGATACATGTATAACACTAATTTTTTTCATTATTATATCAATTATTTCTGCAAAACATACATTACATACTTTTAGGTTTGTGACTACAATCCTTGCATACAATTGCAAGGATTCTACAATCCTTTTGTATAAGGATTTTGGACAATCCTTGTATACAAGGATTGTAGCCGCCAAGTTCAGTTAATCCTTATTGATTGCCATCATAAATAGACAATAACAGTACATTGACTTGACATAAATGCAATATAAGAATGAGGCTTAAAAATGAGGGAAAATGCAAGCCTTTGGCGAGCATTTTCACCATTTTTAAGCCTCGTCCTTATATTGCATTTATGTCAAATGTAAGTCAATGTACTGTTATTGTTTTTATGCTGCAACATTTACAAAGCGAATTTTAGGTAAGATTTATCGTTAAAAAATATGGTTTAAAAAATGAAGCAGACGTCGTTATCTTGAGATGAATCCAGGTTTTCTTGCAACGTCATGGAACAATCTCTACGGAAACACATTGTTGACGTCATTTAGAAATTGTTATACGGTAAGTGACTGAATATCACTTATGGTTATACAGTCAATGTAGTTTACTTAGGCAAATAGAGAGGTTGCAGTATAAAAGATTTTCACAAGGATCGGTTACTTTTATGAGGCTTTGACTTTGTAAGTCAAATGATATCTAAAACAGGTTGAGGGAAACCCCAATTGGGCTATTATATCCCAATTAGGCTATTATATCCCAATTGGGATATACGGTTATATCCCAATTTGGGTATTTGACCAGTTTTTTATGAATCATTTTTCACATTTCAATGCCGCGTAATAAAACATAAAATATGAGAAACTTCGTGATTTTAGTAATCAAATGACATATCGACATCTTTTTAATAAGGCCAAAAAAAAATATATGTGTGTTTCCGGTTACAAGGTATTTGAAAATAGGGTTGGTAGGTCGGCAAAAAGTTGTTTTTTTTTTTGTTTTTTTTCTTCGTTTTTTTGTCCGTTGCATTGTATGCTTGTCATTGCCGTATTTCCGGTATTTAGTCATACCGCTAAAACAGGAAGTGTAAATCAGACAGGTAAAAATGGCGGATTTGACGACAGGATTCGGGAATCCTGTTGATTTTAACGATTCTTCGTGCATTTTCTGATGAATAATGCTAGCGGTTGTGGAAAAAGACTCATCCGAACGGTGTTGCTTCCAACAAAATGGAAGACTACCGCTAAAACGATCGAGGTCACACAAGAACATTTGAAGTATGAAAAAAAAACGTTGGGGACGGAAGGAAAAATTAGGGTTGGTCGTGTAACCGGAAACACACATATTTTTTTGTTTGGCCTAATGCTGCATTTCACCAGCACAGAAATTTTTTGAATATGAAAGTATGCATTTGATTCTGTCATAAATCCGGATTATCGCAATTATACAAATGTAAATAGTTAGATTATCAAGGTAGCAGAAACGAGAAGTCTGTGAAATATTTTAAGAATAAATTTAAGTTTATTTTGTAAAATACTGTATGTAAAAATATTGAGGTTTCAAACACCATTGCTATAACCTACATTTTGCACATTCATAGTATTTTCTAAGACATGGACAAGGAGAGGGAACTCTAGAGGAAATCAAAATTCATGTTCATATGAATTTTCCTCCATACTTCATTTATTTACTTATATAAGACTTTCTTATTTAAACTATCACAGTTCGCTTAATTTGACTGTAGATAGAGATTTCTTCGAGAGAAGCAGCATAGAACGGTTGTTAACTACTTAAAGCTTAAGTTATTGCTATATCAAAGTGACTAATTCTTTTTATCTTAAATCGATCTCCAGAAAATTTGCAGCATCCTTTAATTTTGACAACAGAAGTATATTCTCTGAAAGCTCCAACCCTATATATTTATTATTTCTATGTATCATGATGCAGCATTAAACCCCAAAAATGTTATTAACAAATAACTGCTTCAAATATCCCAATTGGGATATAATAGCCTAATTGGGCTATAATAGCCCTATTTGGGTATCCCCAAACCTGTAGAATAGATGTGAACCCATTTTATAGGTATATCAATTAACGCCAGGTGGCAGCACATTCAAAGTGGCAAAACCTAAAGATTTGTGGCCAAAGGAGCATAACTTGAGTCAAAATCAAAAGACCGCGAGAAAAAAACTACAAAAAATTACATTTTTAACAGTAAAGCCAAAAAATTCCATAGGTCCGATTATAATGAAATTTGCACTGCAGATATATGAAGTATAAATCTTCCATATGTTAGATGGGTTTTAGTGGGTTCCCAAGTTAACATACTGAAAATGCGGTTTTATAGAAAATTACCATTATATGAAATTTTTAAAAATCTGGCATTTTTTATATCCAAATG
>MJUU01003372.1:0-10975 GCA_002080025.1 Modiolus philippinarum | reverse complement strand
ATATGGCATATGTAATATATGGCATATATAAACCACCTAATACACCAGTTAACACCTTTAGCTCATAAATGGTTTATATATGGCATATGTAATATATGGCATATATAAACCACCTAATACACCAGTTAACACCTTTAGCTCATAAATGGTTTATATATGGCATATGTAATATATGGCATATATAAACCACCTCATACATCAGGTATCACCTTTAGCTCATAAATGGTTTATATATGGCATATGTAATATATGGCATATATAAACCACCTAATACACCAGTTAACACCTTTAGCTCATACATGGTTTATATATGGCATATGTAATATATGGCATATATTAACCACCTAATACACCAGTTAATACCTTTAGCTCATAAATGGTTTATATATGGCATATGTAATATATGGCATATATAAACCACCTAATACACCATTTAATACCTTTAGCTCATAAATGGTTTATATATGGCATATGTTATATATGGCATATATTACCCACCTAATACACCGGTTAACACCTTTAGCTCATAAATGGTTTATATATGGCATATGTAATATATGGCATATATAAACCACCTAATACACCATTTAATACCTTTAGCTCATAAATGGTTTATATATGGCATATGTTATATATGGCATATATTACCCACCTAATACACCGGTTAACACCTTTAGCTCATAAATGGTTTATATATGGCATATGTAATATATGGCATATATAAACCACCTAATACACCATTTAATACCTTTAGCTCATAAATGTTTATATATGGCATATGTAATATATGGCATATATAAACCAACTAATACACCATTTAATACCTTTATAAATGACATTTAACAATCACGGATAAAACACGTAAAATATATAACAATATTTTCATAATGGATGATATGAACTTTAATATGATCTAATATGTCAATGACAAAAAATCAAGTTCTAAACGATTGTTGTGATATATCCTGTCTAAGTAATATCACTAAAAACCACCTCTCATTGGTGTAATACAAAAATGTATTTACAAACTTGTATTTTTGTATCTGGGCTAAGTGATGTGCATAGCATAATTGGAGTTTGAATAGATTGTTAAAGACCAAATAACCAACCTAAACATGAACTGTACAGCAGCTACAAAAGTTTGCACGAACCATCTTTTAACATAAGGGACCAACCATTTAACCTGAAGGGGGGGTTATGGTTTTTTTTTCTGGACAGAAAATTTTTTTCGCGCTTCGCGCGAAACAAATTATTTATTTTTTGCACGCGTATCAACAAAATATTTTTTTTCAAAATTAACATTATTTTTTGGGGCTGAAAGCCTCATTCAGAAAATTTTTTTTCATCATTTTGGCAGCAAAAATATTTTTTTCACATAAAATCAGATCCAAAATATTTTTTTAGAAAAAAACCATAGCCCCCCCTCTTCAAGTTAAATGGTCGGTCCCTAAGTTGTCAAAATGACCATATGCAGAAAGTAAATGTACAGTAACATCAGTATTTTCTTTTTTTTTCTGATAACTTACAAAATACAAACTGGGAGTAATAATTTCTGTGTGAAACACTTCCCTGAAGGTACAATATCTATGGATTTTTGCCAATAGTTAAACCCTTTTAGAAAAAAATAAAGACGTATAACCTCAAAATATACAATCCACAAGAAAACTGATCAACAACAAAGCAGTGAAGCATTTTAATAACTACTTCCAGCAAACAATATAACGTTGTAGCAACGTTATTGAAATGTAACTCTTTGATTATAGGAATGTTGCAAAATAAGTTATTTTACGTAAAAGTGGATGGTTTTCTTTGCCATAACGTTTTTCACAACTTATCTACAACTTATATAAAACATTTACCAAACGATAAATTAAACGCCATCCTGACATTGCTAAAACGTTCAGCTAACTTTATCAAAAATGTTACGGCACAACGTTTCTCATAATATGGAAAATGTTGCATACCAAAAACAGAAGCAATACCGTGCAACACAAGCTATTTTGTCAAAATAAAACACGTTCCACATTTTAATCTGTCTCAGATATATTTATATACACAAAACACTTGAAAACCGGTAATGTTGTTAATTTTGTATTATATACAAATCCTCACAGAAATGAATCTATTTAACTTTGACTAGATAGCTTATAATTGCAAAGTATTGTTCCAGTTTTGTATATGGTACATTTTCCACAACTCGCCTTTATGTTGACATCTTTGAAAGTCGGTACTCATTGTTGTATGAATATTTTATTCCTCTTTCATCTTTGGTAGCCGTTTGCCAATTTACCAATAAATCCAATCGGTAAAGACAACCATTATATAAACTGCTTCTGGCTTCATACACTATAAGTAAAGAAAAACAGATATATCCAATTTTTACCATTTTGCACATAATCTGGTAAAAAAAACAGGGTCGATTCAATAAATGAACAAAGTAAAAATGGTAAGGTATGCCACAATTAAAAAGTAAAATTAAACAAAATATACAATCTAAAAAACAGCTAAAATATCCAAAACGGGTTGAAAGAAAAGTGTGCCCAACGTTTCGGCCAGTGGGGCAACCGGGACAGAAAAATGGAAAAAAGTGTAGAGGATACAAGAGAAAACTACATGTACTAACTTACGTGTAACGAAAATCACCTGTAAAAATCATGCTTTATATTTTTAGATTCAATAAATGTGTCCCTACCTTACCTCCTCGACCAATCAAATGCAGTGATATATATAGTGTTGTGACTGGTTCATTGTTTGATTCTATATCAATGACTAGGAGTTCCTTCGTAAAAAAAAAATGACGAAATGCTACATTGTGTATGAATGCACATAATATTTGTCGGTTTCCTTTCACATTTGATATCGACATTGTGTTTTCTTTAACACAGAAGCTGACAAAAGATATACACGCCACAAACTGACGGTGGGGACAGATCTATTGATAGTTCTTGAATTTGTTGAGTGTATTTATTTATCCATCCTTTAGCTTTACCTTCATCATTCAATACTGGAAGAAAATAATGAATATCTAATATCATAGTTATCATTGACCACAATGCTAATCCGGAAAAATTCCAAGTTACAGCTCTTGGCACTAAAATTTTTATTATTAAATGGTAACAACACTATTTAAGAATTGAATGCATTATTTTCAAGTGTTTGGGTATGAAAGTTTTGACCGAAGCACATTTTTAATGAAACTACTCGGAGTAATCGTCCACTTCCAATGAAAATATAACATCCACATTTAAAATACATGTAAAAAGGCAGCATGACAATTAAATATAATGAAGAAAAATAGGACAATCACATCTACTTAGAAAAACAAAAAATGAAAATTTATCAATCATTTATTCTTTTAAACTTGAGTTACTACTCTCTCAATCTTCACCGAAATAAAAAAAAAAACACAGGAAAAAAGAACAAAATACAGGAGATCACAATACGGTTTATATTAGATGATTGCACATCTTCATATGACACACTTTTAGAAAAAATATCTACCATCAATATTTCCGCTATATTTACTAAAATTGATTATAAAGGAACCTCAAGTCGTCTGCAATGTCGAAGAGGTTTGCAGGTTTACTCTGGCGAGCACTTTGTATAATTCTTCTATATCCCATTTGACTTGAGTCCCATTTCTTTGCGAGGCCGATGATTAACCACAAGGAACTTTCTGTTTTCAAGATTGTATTTTTCAGATCTTTGAGCATCATTTGTAACTTCTGGGTTGATTTTAAAGACCGGAGGTGGAATATGGTCTGGCCCGGGAGAACTTAGTGCCGGTTTTGATTTTTCACAGAGCATCTAGGATTTCGTCTTTTGAAATTTCAATGCCTTCTCCATGCATGTTGTCAATTAGGAATATTTTGTATTTGTTGACCATTCAGCAAGCCAGGGAAGTTCTATTCTTATAGCCTGTGTTTTAGTCTTGCTTTGGTACTGCCACCTTTGTCTTTGACTGATTTGGATGTATTTCTTTTCCTGCCTGCAAAATTGCAATGTAGTTGTGTATACAGTCTTGACGTCATCTCTTGTCATGGCTTCTTCCATACGTAATGATAGCTGCTTCCCTTCTTTTTTCATTCTTATGATAGTTGCTTCTCATATACTGACATGCTTTTCTCGTCACTTCTTAGCCAGATACATCCATAAGATTAGACGGATTTTATCAACAACCGCCAGTCTTTCATATTTCCATTGTTGCCATATTAGAATTTGATTAGAAAACGTTTCTCATCCAAATATGACGTCGGAAGACCACGACGTTTTGTTTGACACGTCAAACTATATTTGCGTACAAAGGTCGTTTCCTATATCATCATCCTTATTCTTCTAATATGGACTGCACGCAATTTGCCTTAATTATTGTCCCTTGTCTATGACCTTAACGGTCCACCTGTTCCTATTTGAATTGTCTAACAATACTATTGTATGTCAATCTGTAATGGCCTTCATAAGTTAAATTATGATACACAAAACGCAACGCTCTTTCTTGTATTTTTTTTTCTATTTTCTTTGTATTGAGTACTGACCAAAAAATGGCAGGAAAGTTGACAAAAATCAAAACTTGACAGTATGAAAGTATGAAAAATTGTAAGTCTACTCAACTGACACAAGTTTTTACCAGTTCGTTTTAGAATCGATTAGGTTGTTGTATAGCCCTTTTACAAATAGTTTTATAGTGACTATCAAAATTCAACATAAAGTCAACAAGAGCTGTCGCCGAATGGCAGCCAAATATACCCCCCGCTCATTGAACCCTGAATCGATATGGTAAAAGCAAAATTAAGTTGGTGTGGACACAATACAAGTATGGACACAATGATATAATCTTCAAGAAAGAAATTTTCACAAGGGTTCCAATGAAAACACTCTGTCTAAATCAGACAAATATAAAATTCCCCCTTTTTCAGCCTATTTGACATTTTACACATCTACATATAATGTTCTTCCTTTGTCTAAAGTTTCATCAAAATCCTTCAAGTTGTGTGTACGAGGTAACCCATACATAGGGAATCAATGAAAACTAAAAGTCGAATTATCTCCCCTTCCTGGTTTCTGACAATAATTATATTCCTTCATGCACATCTCCATATAGTGTTCTTACTTTGTGTAAAGTTTCATTAAATTCCTTCAAGTGGTTTAAGAGAGATTCCTCGATAACTGACGAACGAACGTAACTTTCCCTAACACTACGAAAGAAAACTTATTTACGAAAGAATTGTGAGTGGGAGAAATCATTTTTAATCCAGTACTATTTGGCAACTTACAAGAAATTTTTACATTCATTTAATAAAATCGAATCTAAATTCATTTTCAGAATAGGGGAGGGTATTTGAACCTTGAACCCATTCTCATATTTAGTGTGTTATATTTCCAAAGGCAACATGGTCCATGTGCCCAATACATGCCCTAAATAACTTTTTGTTCAAATAAAAAAATAAGATCGGTTGTGAAATCTTTGGGCTGTTATTAACGGTTCATCTTACGCGGTCAAAAAAGTTGTTTACGCAAAAAATTAATGCATTTAGCTAAATATGTAGGATGACATATTTTTGTTTAAAAGTACTTTTATCATACACTATGTAATGCAAGGGCCTGTTGCAGCTCCATGTTCGAAAAATAAATCATTTTTAAACCATAATAATCTTGGTTTACTACCACAATTTCAAGTAAGTAGTGTATCAAATACAAAGAATTGTCAAAATAGTATACTCCGTATAGTTGAATCAAAAATAGTTTTGAAAGTGAAAAGCGACATGCAAATTTTTTGATAAGGAGTTTCTACGAAACACTCTTCGAAATTGGCAACGGAATTTGGAAATTAAAAGCTTGGGAATGCTCATTCTTTCAATTAATCAGAAAATGACTGAACCAAAATATGGAAAGCCAAAGGGGTCAAATTTTTTTTGCTAAATTCTTCTTTCTTAGTTCTATATTCACATTCTACTTTCTATATTCTAACTTATTACTTCTATCATAGTTTCTAGATTCTTACTTCTGTATTCAGAATTCTGAGCTCGAAATATGAATTAAACATCCTTTAGTGTAAATTTATAATCCTTATTTCTAAATTTGTCATCCTACATTGTGATTTCTTCATTTTAAATTATTATTTCTTAATTCAAAAATCTTGTTTTTCAATTTTGAATAATAATTCTAACAAATGAAGAATATGAAAATTAAGATATAAAACAATGAATTCGGAATAAGTAATTGAGAAACTAGCATTTAAAATTGAAAAACAAGATTTTTGAATTAAGAAATATAAATTCAAAATGAAGAAATTACAATGTAGGATGACAAATTTAGAAATAAGGATTATAAATTTACAAGAAAGGATGTTTACTTTCGAATTTCGAACTCAGAATTCTGAATACAAAAGTAAGAATCTAAAAAATAGAAGTAATAAGTTAGAATATAAAAAGTAGAATGTAAAATATAAAACTAAGAAAGAAGAATTTAGCATAAAGAATTTTGACCCCTTTGGCTTTCCATACCAAAAGAATGAGATAAACACACGTTTGTTGACTTCCCTTTCTCTTTTACCATTGATTTAAGTTCTTATCCCGAGAGCCAGCAAAGCAGTTATTCGATCTTAATTGAAAAAAAGAACGATTTTTTTTTAATTTTTTTTTTTTTTTTTATTTATTTATTTTTTTTTATTATTTATTTATTTTTTTTTATTAATTTGTTCCGAGATAATTGGAGGAAATCGACTGATACAAAATTGTTCTTTTTTATACTTTGCAAAGGTATAATTGGAAGAATATACTACCAGAATTGTACAATTCTAGTACAAAATGGGTATCAGTATTGTTGAAACAATTCTGGTATTAGTGTATAATTCAGGAAAATTGTAAATTGAACAATTTCTGTAAAACAAGAATTGTAAATTGAACAATTATAGTACAAGCACAGTTGTAAATTGTATAATTATGGTACAACCAAAGTTGTACATTGAACAATTATGGTACAACTACAGATGTAAATTGAACAATTCTGGAATTACTAAACTTTTTCACATAAGTCATTGAAAGGGCTCTGTTACAAATTTTATCAGACATGTCCACAGTACATCTGAGATTTCTGCTAGAAGGGAAAATAGTTCAAAATTGGAACCTTTGGAAAACACATTCAAAGATCTTCTCAAACCAGTTACAGTCAAACTCAGTAACAAGGCCCTTAGTTGATCCCTTTCGTAAAATATGTCCGGCATGTCTGCATCGCATCCAAGACGCCTGCCATCGGGGAACATGGTTTAGAATCAGGCTCTATGGAAACACACTCAAAGATCTTCTCAGAAACAGCTTGTCCAATTAGAAGCATACTTAGTCACAATGGTTCCTCCAAAGAATTTATACAACACGACCGTACGTTATTAAAGATGGCCTAATGCCGGGAACATTGTACCCCATTTTCTAATCAGTAATAATTGATACTAGTACCTTAATTGCAGCAGATATTGGTTCTCATTTCAGGTTATATTGTATAAGACCGCAAAATCAAAATGTATAAAATAGGTGACAGAGAATAAATACTCTGAAAGACTTAATGAAAATAACAGTTAACTGTACTTATAAAATCGTGCAAGACATGTATTAGTTTGTCTGAATTTAGAAATTTTAAATTTTAAACAATCAGTTTTCGGACCAGCACCATAGTAGTGGACAACCGTTCTCTTAATTGATGTTTGTTAGTAAGAAACTTAATGTGGACCTTTGAAAAGTTGTAAATGTGCACACGTGGCAATAGGTAACGAGAGCTATGTAACATGGAAACAAAACATAAAGCAAGTCCATACATTGAGGTTCATATTTTCAACAAATATTCAACCATACTGTGGCATGTGTTTAAAATTGTAGGAGTTGACTTCACAACATAATGTAGGTATCCTGTACTGTCAATAAAACCGACAACCATTAAAAGTCTTGAAGTCGGAAAATGGGATAAAATTCCTGGAACTACTTCAAAAAGGGTACATATTGTCAATAAACATTCCATGCAGTTACAAGAATTTGTGTAAAAATGTATTTGTTTATTTCAATCAATATGTAACTGTTATAGAAAAAAAAAATAGAAAAAAAATTTCTACAATATGAAGTGAACATCTAGTACTGTTGATTAGGATTTTTTCCATAAATGACCATACAGCTTATTTAAATTAATTGCAATTGGAATTGACATATGTGATATGGTTTCATTTTCGTTTACTTCGTAAAATGTCTGAATATGTATGAAGAACATTCGCGAAATATCAAGGATCTGCATGGATGGAAGTTTGCGCAACGAGTTGATTTCTCCAAACAGCTATCCTCCCCGGCTTTCTGTAAGCCACCCGCAACACCATCGACATAAGCCCTACTATAATCGGATTCGCAGTCTGTAAAACCTGGCTATAAATATCAAAATACGGAAGTTACTGTAAATGTAATTTCTGGACATGGTCATTTCGACAACTTATGTCTCAAATCAAAACATTTGGAAGACCTCTAATCAAAAATTTGTACAACCTAAAAGAGGATAACTTATCGAAAAAGATCAAAACGAAAAGCTAAAATCAGCTAAGAGGAAAATTCTACTTAGTTTGGATAACAATTATATGAAATTTAGATACTGAAAGTTTTCAAATGAAATTCAAGTCGTTTTTTTTTTCACAAAAGGCGTTATGAAAACACTCAAACAGAAGAACACAAATTACACAGAAATTGTAGAGCTTCATTGCTTCATACAATGTATATTCTGTAATGATTTATTGTAGTCGTCTAAAAAAATTGATAATGTTCCTTTGTTTGAGCATGTTCCATAAAGGAGTGCAACGAGATTTATTTATGGTTTGGCAGGCCGTTTTTTAACAGGAAATGCAAAATAAGATTGAATGCAAACAAAAGCTATTTTCATCAGCTGGAAACGCAATTAAAATGCAAAAAAAATATCATTTGTTTTGTTATTTTCGGATAATACTGTGTACAAATTGTACTATTTTTAGTTTTACAATTTGTCATTTATTATGTATTGTTGCAACGAAGAAGAAATGTCCGATTACCACCGATTGATCTACGTTAAAACCCGATTGGTACGTATTCGGCATACGTTTAAGTTTCGTTTGTCACTTATCACACCTAACAATGAATGGTCCTTTTGTTTCTTTCGTATGGTTAAGTAAAGTTACGTTCGTTTCGTTTCGTTCGTGAGTTATCGAGAAATCTCTACTAGGAGTTGCGCTTACAAGGTAACCCATACATGGGGAATCAACGAAAAGTCAAAGTCGGATTATCTCCCCTTCCTGGTTTCAGACATTAATTATATTCCTTCATGCACATCTCCATATAGTGTCCTTCCTTTGTGTAAAGTTTCATTAAATTCCTTCAAGTGGTTTAAGAGGAGTTGCGCTTATGAGGTAACCCATACATGGTGAATCAACGAAAAGTCAAAGTTGGATTATCTCCCCTTCCTGGTTTCAGACAATAATTATAGTCTTTCATGCACATCTCCATATAGTATCCTTCCTTTGTGTAAAGTTTCATCAAAATCCTTCAAGTGGTTTAAGAGGAGTTGTGCTTACGAGAAGTGTGGACAGACGGACAGACGGACGGACAGACAGACGGACAGACAGACAGACAGACAGGGTGATTCCTATATACCCCTCAAACTTTGTTTGTGGGGGGTATAATAACTACACCTAAAAGCTCTACTGTGTCCTCACATGTTAAAGGTAAAAGATGGAATTTTTTGTGCCGACTTTTTCCCTATGGCAATTGCCTGAAACTTTTTGGGGTTAGCTTACACCACGGGGGGAGTCACTTCCTATATAGAGGTATATACAGACGTGCCGCTGGAATGGGCCTGTTTTTGGCAGTTGTCAACTATATGAATGGGTAGTAATTTTTGACATCATGCATATAAATGGGTCGTAAATTAACCCAAATGACCAGAATATCTACTGGTTGCTGTAATCAATTAAGAATTTATCATTATTTGATGTTAAAGAACATTCCTGTTGTGAAATTAATGGTTTTCTGACTCCAATTATCCATTTTTACTATACAGTTGGGTTGCTTATTTTTGAAATTTACTATATGAATGGGTCAATATTTTGTTTGGGGAACTATATGAAAGGGGGGTATTTTCAAAATGCCAGCGGCAGGCCTGTACCCAATTCCACCTGAAGTGANTTGGGGTTGGCTTACACACAATTTATTTGAAATCACTAGATTATAATTTTACTCTCTGCTTCTTATATATATATAAATCCATGGTAATTAGGAGAACAGTATGACAAAGTATTATTACCTGTATAATTGTACTGATTACCTTAATCAATAAAATGAAAAATATATCTTTGATAAATATATTAAAAAGTAGAGGCTCAATAAAGAACTTTGGGGTACCCTTTTTGGATAACTGCCCATTGTCCGACAACACCGCCTATTTTTACTTGCCGTTTCCTACCAGTTAAGTATTTTAATATTTTTTTTTTATCAAAGAAACTATAGCAGATAGAGGTCAACTTTAAATTGCAAAAATGTTCAGCATATCAAGATCTACTCACCCTGAAATTTTGGAGAAAATCCAAAAAACCCTTGTAGGAGTTATTGCCCTTTTTTCACAGAATTTTCAAAATTTTCATATTTTTCGTCTTTTATTTCTAAAACTATAGAAGATGAAGGTTAAGTGTAAATTGATAAAATGTTTGCCATGCTGTGGTGACTTCAAAAGTGGTGTTGAAAATTGATCTTTGACCGCCATTTTCAAAATGGCCGCCAAAAAAAGGCGGGAAAATTCAACATTGTTCAATTTCAATAAGATTTGGTTTCCTAATAGATAGTGATGTTGCGACTTCAAAACCAGTGTTGAAAATTGTTTGTTGACCGCCATTTTCAAAATGGCCGCCAAGAAAGGCGGGAAAAATCAACGTTGTCCGGTTTCAATGAAATTTGGTTTCCAAATAGGTATTGATGTCACAACTTCA
>MJUU01003371.1:190406-201520 GCA_002080025.1 Modiolus philippinarum | reverse complement strand
CCCGTCTTTTGCCCGTTGTACTCCTTTCGCTCACGTAAGGAATCCAAAAGATAAACCACTTTGAAACTACCGTACCAGGTGAACCAATAACTAAATACCGAAGTCACTGTGAATTTACTTTCTGCATATGCGCATTTCGACAACTTATGTCTCATCAGTGCAGATAAAATCTAAACGTTTGGAAGACCATAATTCAAAGATGTTTAAAAACTGATAGAGAACAAATAACCAAAGTGATCTAAATTTAAAGCCAAAATCAGCTAAGGACAGAGCTTTGCATGAGGGAGATACTCCAAATGAAACAAACGTACCAGAAATTAAGAGCCATTCTCTATAAGCATAAAAAAATCTGGCATATGGGTGGAAATGTTGGGTCTCCGATTTTGATGAAATTTTGTATATAAAGATCATTTGTAATCCTGACAACAAAATAAGGTTTGTTTTTTTTTTTCATTTTGAGCACCGGTTGCTATAGTCATGCCAAAATATTTCGTCAAAAATGCTCTCAAAATGGCCAAAACGAGTGAAATCTAATTAAGCTGTAAAAGAAAATATGAATCAACTGGAGTTTTATTACTATATCAGTGATTAGGTAATTGGTCAATGTAACATTTAAAACAAAAAGCAATGAAATGACTTAGTCTAAATTTGGTTACCATGACAATAAAAATCACTAAAAATGACAATTTCCAGAAAATGGAAAAAATGCCAAATTTTCCCATTTTTAAGTGCTAATTATGAAAAATTGCAGGCACAGAAACTCATTAAACTTACTGAACTTGCAGTTCGTTATATTATCTTTAAATTATTAAAAAATAAAAGATGTCTTTTACCGTTGATTTAAAATAAACAATTTTGAAATTTGATGGAATAGTGATTTTCCTTTTTTCGTCCAAAAAATCCCAAATAACTATTTTTACTCGTTTTTCAGTCCCTCTTCAACAGATTGTATTGATACTGGGTTTATTGGTCTATTTTAAAATGGGAATGCTTTGTTAAGCTAAGCATATGCTATATGACCTTGAAATATTACCCCAAGGTCACGAAACTCAAATTTTCAAGGTCATATTTTTGTAAAAAAGAAAAAACAATCGAAATTTGTATTTCGACTTGTATTTCAGCCATTTTTCGATAGATTGTAATGATATTGGGTATTGGTTTATTTCAATAATTTTATGAAAATGCTTTGTATATCTTAATATATTCTATATGACCTTGACATACCACCCCAAGGTCATGAAACTCGAATATTTAAGGTTTTGGCCACAAATATTCTCATTTCATATGATTTTCTCAGGAATGATATGAGATATGCCAGGTATAACCTTCTTATGACATTTATTAACAACCAACAACCATACAGATGTTTGATCTTGAACTCTAAAGGTCAAAAGATAATCGTCAAGGTCATTATTATCTATAAGATCTGTTTACATTTGGCACATGTATTTACTTTACATAGACTCTGGTATATATTACGTAAGAATACCACACAGTGGTATTTTTCTGACCAGCATTTGTTATTTATAAAGTTATGGAAAGAACAAAAACAAAATTGAATGCATCAAAAGATGCCATTGGTTCAACGCAAATCCAACCATGACCTTAACAGAAATTTAACCTTGGCCCTTCCTCCTGAAAATATATGTTAAGGTTATCCAATTCGGGTATTTTATTAGCTACTGCAAAAGATCTATCTACTGAACAAACATAATTCCTCTATTAACTTCAGTTGCTGAATTATTGATTCAAACAAAAACAACTGAATATGTGATTCATTTCATTCATGTGAAAAATTTGGGTCAGGGAACCTAATTTTGGTACAGATAATGAGTACCATGCATACTGTGCATTCACCTACAAATATCTTCCAACAACCATTGTAGATTGTGAGATATGACCAAATTTGAAATTAATGAAAGTCATTTATTTGGAAAATGTATTCCAATCAACTGTTTTTTTTAGCACAGATGTTGACAAGTAGCCAAGATACATTCGCTGGCCAAATATCATTTACCTACAACTTGTAGTTGCTCAAATATGGATCTTAGTAGATACTTAAAGGGCAATGTAAAAGTTACTCTGTTGAAATATCTGATGTTATGCAATACGCACCTTTTCAAGAATATATGCATTGCACAGGAATTGTTTCCTGATAGTTGGTATTGTTGCTTGCCATTAATCTTTTTTTTAATTTCAATTTTATCAAAAGATTATGAAAATAAGCCAAATCTGGCATAGCTCCCTATTATTTACTTTTTAAATTGCAGAACTCTTCAATACAATTATCAAAGTAGATGTACTTTGTAAATTTCAAACGGTTTATCTGAATAAATTAACTAAATATTTTACGAAAGGATATGGAGTAAATGAACATGAGACCATAACACATATGTTAACTCCAACTGCAATAATTTTAATGAGCTGTATGGCCATTTCGGAAATTTATTCCTCATCAGCAGCACTGGAACCCAAACAAAGGAAATCCATAATTTCAAAAAATGTTTAAAATGCATAAAGCCAAACGAAATCCGAATAATCAGTAATATCAAATATAGCTAAGGACAAAACTACGATGGAGGGAGTTAATCCTTCGGTTTTAAAATTTACATAAATTTGGACAATAGTAATTGAACAAAGTGTACACATGAGATATTATCTCATGTACAAGTACACCATATCTAAGAAAAATAAAGAGCATACATCTCTACCACGGGGAATTGTTTTAGGGAAAAGCTCCTTGAAACTTCGAAATTTTGTGGTTTCACACTGATACTTTTTGAACAAAACAACATACTGTCCTCAAAGTTGGTATTTAAGTACTTTATCACAAAAAACACAGGCCAACTTCGATATTTGGTTCATAGGTTTAAGTGGCCCTGGAGTTATGCACCTTTGAACCTAGAAATTCTATGAATTGTTGGATTTTCGACTGATAACTTTTAAACAAAACAATATAAAGTCTTCAAACTTGGTATATTAGTTGTTTACTACAAAACACAGGTCAAATTGTATTTTATTTTGAGTTCAGAGGTCCAAGGGGTGTTGGATATATTCCCCTTGAAACTTTGAAATTTTGTTAATTTTGGAGTGTCCGAGTGATAATTTGTGAAAGAAATAGCATACTGTCAAATAACTTGGTATCACATATCACAGGTCAAGTTTGATTTTGGCTTCAGAGGTCCAATGCCACTTCTGCAGTTATGCCCCTTAAAAATTGGAAATTTAGAGAAGCGTGGCGTGATATCATGTAATGCACCATTACTATTTTTGTCAGATATAATCGAAAATTTTGTAAAGAACCTCCCATACATTACGGCCAACTTTTTTGTCAGATTCGGCTCAAATGAGCAATCTTTGTGAAGAACCTTCTTTATATAACTCCAATTACAAAAACAGGATAACAGCAAACACCTGATGCCGTTTACTTAAATTTGAAAATTCAACTAAACTTACAGAATGATGCATGAACGGTTCTTTACAACGATTGATCATTTCGGTCAGATCTGATAAAAAAAACATGGCCGCCAGTGCAGAACATAGGTTAACATTTGGAAAATCATATTTTGATGATTCCTTTTTAAACCACTGAACCAAATATTACCAATTTTTACAGGATTACGCTTCGGAGATCCTTCACAACAACTGCCCATTTCATTTCTGTCCGAGAAGAAAACATGGCTGCTAGCATGGAAAATAGTTTGATTACATAATGAAAATCATAATTTATATCATTTGTTCAAAAACTGTTCTTGTAAATTTAACTTAACTGTATTGGAATTATTTATTGGAATTATTTATGGAAGGTTCTTTACAAAGGTTTCTCACTTTGGTCAGATTTGACAAAAACGTGGCTGCAAGCATAGAACAAAGTTTAACATTGGACCCTATGGGAAAATCATATCTTGATAATTTCCTTTTAAAAAAGTGAAGGAAATTCAACCAAACTTTTCAGGAATGATGAATGGAAAGTTCTTTATAAAAATTGATCATTTGGTGTGGACCCAACAAAAAACATGACCCAACATTGAACAAAGTTTAGCATTGGACCTATTGGAAAATCATATTTTTATCATCTCCTCTGAAACTGCTGAAAAAAATTTAAAAAATTGCCCATTGCAGTTGAAGCTGACAAAAATATGACCACCTACACAAAACAAACATGGCCACCAGTACAGAACATAATTTAACATAGGATCCTTTTGAACAATCCTCAACTAAGCAGTATCTCCCTCCAGCATAGCTCTGTCCTTAACTGATTTGGCTCTTATATTTAGATCCTATTGGTAATTTGTTCTCTATCAGGTTTTACACAGTCATATTTCGGTAATGGATTTCCAAATGTTTTGCTTTAATCTGCACTGAAGAAACATAAGTTGACGAAATGCGCATATGCAGAAACCAAATTCACAGTAACTTCGGTATTTTGTTATTTTATCATTATCTGATCTAAAAACATCAAGCAAAAGTAAACAACATTGGAATTATATACAGAAGGTTCTCGACAAAGATTGCCCATTTCAGCTGAATCTGACAAAACAATTGGCTGTAATCGAATAACTTAGTTAAACATTGGACCCTATAGGAAATTCGTATTTTGCTTATCTCCTGTGAAACCACCCAATCTTTACAGGAACGATGTATAGAAGGCTTGTACAAAAAATGCCCATTTCAATTGAATCCGATAAAATATATGACAGCCAGTGCGGAACATAGCTTAATCTTGGGCTCTTAGGAAAAATCATCGTTTTCATTATCTGCTCTGAAAATTTTGAAACAAATTTAACTAAACTGTACTGCAATGTATGGAAGATTCTTTACAAAGATTGCAATTTTGAATATATCTGACAAATTAATGGCTGTCAGTGAAGAACATTGCTTACAATTAGGCCCTATGGTGAAAAATGTGATTTTTTTTTGTGAAATTAGGATACGCATAGCTTAGAAGCATTTGGCCAGTGGAGCGATTCAGGCTCAGTGTCAGAAATTGTAGTTAATTTATTCAGATAAACCGTATGAAATTTACAAAGTACATCTACTTTAACTTTAAAAATTGTATTCAACAGTTACAAAAATAGATAATAGGGAGAAATGGCATATTTGGCTTATTTGCTCAACTGGCTATGCCAGGATGAGCTTTTGCTATCACTTTGAGTCCTTTGTCTGTCCGTCTGTCGTCCGTCATAAAATTTTCCTTCAAAGATCTTCCCTGAAACCACTGGACCAATCCGAACCAAATTTGATTGCAAGAATTCATGGGTGGTCCCATTTAAAAATTGTATCCGGCAGGTCTGTACCTCATCAAAGAGGGCTCCAGCGGGGAACATAGTTCTAACATTGGACCCAATTGGAAAAGACATTCAAATATCTCTTCTCAGAAACTACTAGTCCAATTAGAACCAAATTTAGTCATAATAGTCCTTAGATAGTTCCATCCCAAAAAGGTATCCAACACGTCAGTGCCTGATCTAAGATGGCCCCAGTGGCGACATAGTTTGAACATTGGACCCTATGGAAAACACATTCAAACATCTTCTCTGAAACTACTAATTCATTTGGAACCAAACATAGTCACAATGGTTCTTAGATGGTCTCCCCCAAAAAATTTATTGGACAGGTCCGTACCTCATCCAAGATGGCCACCAGCAGGGAACATATTTTTAATATTGGACCCTACGGAAAACGGATTCAAAAATCTTTTAAAACTACTAATCCAATTAGAACCTTAGATGGTCTCTTCCAAAAATGTATCCGACAGGTCTGTACCTCGTCCTTCCTTCCGTCCGTCCGTCTGTCCTTCTGTCCGTCCGTCTTCATAAAGTTGGTATCCACTGCTCCTCCTAAACAACTGATTGGAATTTCATGAACTTTATGCAGGAGATTTATCATATATTGTTGAGTTGCACTATGCTTTTTGTTTACCAATAATTCCTTTTTGTCCAGATTTTTGACATGTTTTGGACTTTGTCATTTTAGCTCATTGCAAACCATATGGTGACCACCTGGTATCCACTACTCCTCTTTACCACTAATTGGAATTTCATAAAACTTATGCAAGGGATTAATTACAAATTGTAGATGTGCATTATGCATTTTTTTTACCAATAATTCCTTTTTTCCAGATATTTAAAAACATTCAGGAAGAGGTGGGGCGGGGGTATCAGTGGCCCACTAGGCCACAGTAACTATAGTTTTAACATTGGCCCCTGGGAACATATTTTTTACATTGGACCCTATGGAAAACGAATTCAAAGATCTTCTCAGAAACTACTAATCCCTTCAGTGCAATAAAAAAATGCTTTTCATTTTCAATTTCATCTTCTTTGCAAATTTGACATTTTCTTTCAGACTTTTCAATCTTGATATGTCTACCCTTTTCAATAATTAAGTTATGCACACTAAGGCGAATTTTACTGCTTGCTGCTCTGTTCTTTAAAGTTTTAATATTTTAATAACACAATACCGAAGTTACTGTAAATCTGGTTTCTGCATATGTGCATGTCGACAACACATAGAATAAAAAAGATAACAGGAAACACCTACAATGGCCGAAAAACATAGCCACATGCCACAAAGTAAATAGGAACTGCACAAGAAAAAACGCATAATAAAATTACAAAAAAACAAACGTAAACAACGATAGGAACTCGGGACAGCCGGACTTGGTACCGGCACTAGCAAAAGCCAGCGGTAGGGTTAAACCGGTATATGGGTACCCAAACCTCCCCTTTCTCTGTCCCGTTTCCCTTAAGTATAATAAACATACGAATAAAACACATACAGGTTGACTACTAACTCCATGACCAAAATCTAGAAAAGACAAATGGGGAAACAAAACGTAATTTTGAAAGATGGGTCAAGGAGTGCTCACCGCTAAACTGCCGGCTAGCTCAAGGAGCCTAGTCTGCTGGTAATACACTGTCGCACTACGGAAGAAAAATCAAATTCAAAACTCCCAATGGGTTTGGTAAAGAATCCTCATGTATTTCAGTAGACATCGGCAGTATCAGTGAGAGGCCAGTATGTGTGTCAAATCCTCAGGTCACTGGATCCCAAAGCTAATTTAACGGACACGTGCAGAAAATCCTGTCGATATCCCCTATTGCGTAAAGTATGTAAGTTACGTCCCAGTTTTTCTGGATTTTTAATCAGCTTCTGGCATTTTTAGCAACATTTCTGTAAAATCGAGGATAGGAAATGCCCTTAGTAATAAGCTGTTTGCGAGTGACATTATATTTAGATATCAAATGTTCATATCTTCGATAAAACTTTTTAAATGTATTTAACAATTTATGAAATCTGTAACCTCGCTGCAAAAGTTTTGAAGTGATAGTAAGGTTACGTTTATTGAAGTCGTCAAGAGTAGAACAAACGCGTGCGAATCGTACCAGTTGAGAAATATAAACTCCGTAGGATGGGGCTAGAGGAATGTCGCCGTCAAGAAAAGGGAAATTAGTAATACTGAAATCAAAATCATCCCTTTTATCGTAAAATTTAGTTTTTATTTTACCAGAATCAACGATGATAGTTAGATCCAGAGAAGGGCAATTTTTTGAATCATTATTAGCTTTATTAAGTTTCAGTTGTTGTGGGTAAATGATGTCGACATAATCTAAAAACTGGGGATTGTCAATAGTAAGGATATCGTCAATATACCTGCTGTTATCATGTGTCTTCAGTGCAGATCAAATTAAAGCATTACCGAAATATAAAAGCTGATAGAGACGAATAACCAACAAGATCTGAAAATGAAAGCCAAAATTAGATAAGGACAGAGCTATACAAGAGGGATATACTCCTTAGCTTTTAACAAAATTTTCTGAAATTTAGATATTGCATGTTTTCAAATTAAGTTCTCTTACCTACATTTTTCACATGAATGAAATAATAAAATTACACTAAACTGATTTTTTTTACATGTAGTTTGCTTCAAATATTGTTTATGGATCATACAAAGTGAGGGACGTCTCTATTATAAGGCAACTGTTTATATTCGACTAGTTCAAAAGTATGGCCCAACATATTCAGCTTTTTTTGTTAAAATCAATAATTCAACAACTGAAGATAATAGAGAAATGATGTTTGTACAGTAGATAGATCTTTGGCAGTAGCCAGTATAATACCAGAATTGGGTAACCTTAACATATATTTTCAGCTTGAAGGACTAAGGTTAAAATTTCTGTTAAGGTCATGGTTGGATTTGCATTGAACCAATGGCTTCTTTTGAAGCATTCAATTTTGTTTTTGTTCTTTCCATAAGTTCATAAATAACAAATGCTGGTCAGAAAAATACCACTGTGTGGTATTCTTATAAAAACCAGAGTCTATGTAAAGTAAATACAATTCATGTGCAAAATGTGAACAAACCATGAAACATGCATCTGGTAGCAAGCAATATTTGATCGTCTATATAAAATATGACATTGATGATTATCTTTTAACCTTTAGAGTTCAGGGTCATACATCTGTATGGTTGTTGGTTGTTAACTGAATGTCATAAGAAGGTTATACCTGGGATATCTCATATCATTCCTCGGAAAATTATATGAAATGAGAATATTTGTGGCCAAAACCTTGAATATTCGAGTTTCATGACCTTGGGATGGTATGTCAAGGTCATATAGAATATATTAAGATATATAAAGCATATTCATATCAAAGTAAACAAATACCCAATATCATTACAATCCATCGAAAACTGGCTGAAATACAAGTCGAAATACAAATTTCGATTGTTTTTTTTGACAAAAGTATGACCTTGAAAATTTAAGTTTCGCGACCTTGGGTTGATATGTCAAGGTCATATAGCATATGCTTAGCTTAACAAAGCATTCCCATTTTAAAATAGACTAATAAACCCAATATCAATATAATCTGCTGAAGAGGGACTGAAGACGAGTCAAAAAAGTTATTTGGGATTTTTTTTGGACGAAAATAGGAAAATTCTTATTCCAGCAAATTTCAAAATTGTTTATTTTAAATAAACGGAAAAAGACATCTTTTTATTTTTTATATTTTAAAGATAATATACTGAACTGCAAGTTCAGTAAGTTTAATGAGTTTCTGTGCCTGCAATTTTTCATAATTAGCACTTAAAAATGGGCAAATTTGTCAATTTTCTCATTTTCTGGAAATTGTAATTTTTAGTGATTTTTGTTGCCATGGTAACCAAATTTAGACTTAGGTCATTTCATTGCTTTTTGTTTTAAATGTTACATTGACCCAATACCTAATCATTGATATAGTAATAAAACTCCAGTTGATTCATATTTTCTTTTACAGCTTAATTAGATTTCACTCGTTTTGGCCATTTTGAGAGCATTTTTGACGCCATATTTTGGCATGACCGGTTACCATAGCAACCACTGCTCAAAATGGAAAAACAAAACTCATTTTGTTGTAAGGATTACATATGACCTTTATATACAAAATTTCATCAAAATCTGAGACCCCACATTTCCAAGTGTTTTTGATGCTTACAGAGAATAGCTCTTAAAAATTAATATAATTGTCCTGCCAGTTCAGATCAACACACTGTTAATGGCTAAAGAGAGTTAACTCAGATTAAAACAAATGATAACTGTACGGTATTCTTTGTAAAATATGTATGTGTCTGACGTGTCAATAAATAACATAATCTGACATAAGACGTATCGGAAACAGATAATTCATGCAATGCTAAATAAAGTTCGTTTCTAACCTTCGTGAACAAATCTAACATGTATATATTTAACTGGCCAACTTAGAATTCTACTGAAGTTAATAGAAATAATTCATCTAAACCATTAAGACTTGCTCAATAACAAAATACTGAAGTTGCTGGTAATTTAGATTCTGTATATTCGCATTTTAACAACTTATGTCTCTTCATTGCAGATCAAAATATTTGGAAATCCATATGCCCAGATATGTGTGAAATCTGATAGACAACAAATTACAAATTTAGCCTAAATAGTAAAGCCAAAATCAGCAAAGGACAGAGCTATGTGAGAGGGAGATACTCCTTAGTTTTAAACAAGATTTTGTCAAATTAGATATTACAAGTTTCCAAATTAAATCAGTTTTCGGTTTAGCACCGAAGTACTGGCTACTTGGTTGGTGAATACCAAGGTTATTTTTTTCTGACGCACAGATAATTGTTTTGCCAGATAAACAGTAGCATACACATGTCAAAATGGAAACAAATTATGAGATTTCAGTAAGATATCATAAACAGATTATTATATCATGCATATAGTCATAGGGAAGGCTTTCTAAGACAAAGAAATAGACCAGTACATGTACAGGAATTTTATGTTACATACTAGTTAATAATTTGTTTTTGGTGTCTTACTGTTTAAATATTGTTATTATTCATAATATACTTACCACAAAGATATTTTGATTAAGGGCGACAGGATTGCAAGACTAGCAGATAAAGTAGAAGCTTTCGTACACATGATTGTAGGTAATATTCTGCAAACTCCACATTTGAAGCACCTGTTTTAAGCAAAAAAATAAAAAATAAAAAATAAAAAATAAAAAAAAAATATAAAAATTACACAGTCACATTATTCTTCAGAAATAGTTTATATGTATCAAAAAGTATTCCTTTTCGCAAAAGAATTTTGTTCTTACCCGATGTTAGGGTTTCTGCCAGCTCCTTCACTTTTTTGTTTTCTGCAGCTTTAGGTTTAAGCTATAGCTATCTCTTGATATAAGTTAGTGTCTATCGCCTTTTTCAAAAAAGCTTTCTGAAACTTGTATGCCAATCGTAACCAAACTTGGCATTTCCAGGGTATTGAGTTGAAGAGTTCAACAACCTAATTTCATGACTGTTATAGTTATAAAAAGAATATAGGGATAATTATGTTTTTTTTCAAAACCAATTTCAGATACAAAAAATCTGATAGTTTGTTAAAATGATCAGCATGAAAAGATCTCCAAATTTGAAGTAAATCTGATATAAACCCATTTAGGAGTTATTGCCCTTTTTCGTAAATTTCAAACTTTTTTATTGGAAAAACTGTGTCAGAAAAAAGTTATGTTTAAATTGCAAAAATGTTCAGCATTTTACTCGCCTGAAAATTTTAAGGAAAAATCTAAATATCAATTTAGAATTTATTGCCCTTTTT
>MJUU01003371.1:166938-182094 GCA_002080025.1 Modiolus philippinarum | reverse complement strand
AAGTACAGACAGTGTGAACTCCCATAAAAACCGGGAGTGACATCAGGTGCTCCGGATGGGTAAGCATGTCCTGCTCCGCTAGCGGCACCCGTCACACTATCAGTAAGTTAATCCAGGGTTGAGTCAAAGCCGTTTATGTCAAATCCGTGAAGACGTAAAATCTAGCTGAAAATGTCCGTTTTCATTTGGGACACAGACACGTCATATCTGTCAATGATATTATGGTGACGGCCATAGAATTTCTGCAGTGATGAAAGTAGCAAAGGCTGAACAAATAAAACACATTAAGGACTATTTATTTATTCTTCTGGATAAATTATTCCGACAAATTAGAGTTCGTTCGAAATATTAGACATGAAGAAAACGTTATAGGAATTATTGCCCATTAATTGTCTTATTATTGTGACTTTGTTTCATTTTGTCACATATTTCAAAATTTATATATAGATATAGAGAAAGAAATAAGGTTTTGAAAGCGAAAAGTTAAATAAACCGTAGACTACATTTTTTCTCCGAGATTGAAGTTGCCGTGATCACTAATAGGAGTAAGTGTCGTTTTATCGTCATTTTTTTTGCGATACTTATAGATCTAAACTTATACTGCGAATCAAGAGAATAAAGTGAGATATACAGGGTTTTTTCTTATGCATAGAGGAGAATAAGTTGTTGCAATGGCAAAATGAAGAACTATATTCAATTTAATTTCGAAAATCAGTTTTAAAACGACGAAAAATGATAATATAACATTTGAATAATTACCATTCTTGGCAACATGACACCTTTCTTTAAATGTTCCGGAGTACAAGTCAGTTTAAGACAAGATATTTTCAAGCAAGAACTTCCCATCTTGAAAAGCTCTGTCCTGAGCTGATTCTGGCTTCCAATAGATTGTAGTGGTTATTTGTTCTTTATCAGCTTTGTGCATCTTATGGTCTTCAAAATGATTTGATTTGATCTGCACTGAAGAGACATAAGTTGTTGGAATTGAATCTACAGAAAATTAGTTTACTTTAAATTTAGTGTTTAAGTTTTTTGAACCTGTCCTCAATTGTTAAGTGCAAACTATTTCTATTATACTTTGCTCGCTGATCCATTTTTAATTTCCTTTTATCAGTGTAATATTCGTTAGATAATCTCTTTATCACTTGTATATCCGTTCTGCACCTGTTGTATCTCTTTCGTCCCGGTAAGCTAATCACATTTTCTGAAACTACTAATGCAAGCTGAAAAAAGGGCACTGAAATTCCTGAAACTAAGATTGTTTAGGTCTGCTTTGCAAGCTAAGATCAGTATACAGATGATGACTAAAGAGAGCTAACTCAAATTAGAACAGAATCTAATGTTTCATATATTGGAAACAGATAATACAGCAATGTTGAATAATGTTTGAATTTCAATTTTCGACTTTTCAGCTCGTGCGATATGTCGTAGTTATAACTCTGAAGGCGTTAGAACAATTGGTTATAAATAACAAAAAAACTGCAGTTGCTGTAGTTTCTGCATATGGCCATTGACAATTTATGTTTCTTCAGTGCAGATCAAATCAAACCATGTGGAAATCCATAAGTCGAAATGTGAATAAAACCTGATAGAGAACAAATAACGAATTGGATCGAAATAGAAAAGCAAAAATCAGCTAAGGACAGAGCTATGCGAGAGGAAGATACTACCGAGTTTTAAACACATTTGTTGTTAAATTAAGATATTTCAAGTTTCAAAATAAAATCGGTTTTAGGGCCACACCGCAGTACTGGCTACTTGGCTACTGATTTTTTATTAATACTACGACCCTATCGTAGAGGTATAATTTATTTTATTAATAATTAAGTGGGGTCTTCAGAATTTGATAACGCTGAATTTACAAATAAAACGTAGAAAACAAGTCACTGAAAAGCTATATGGTCTTACCCAAAACAAGAAAAGCATGTCGCTGAAACGATTGTGGTTGAAATGAATTTATATATAGCACATAATTCATATTCATAAGCAAATACTTTGCGGCAAAACAAGTCCCCATCCTCGACAAATTATATCTGTAAATATTCTTAAATTAGATAAAAAAATGTAAAAAAAAATTCTTTTGTAAGGATTTCCGATCATAAATTTTAGATTTAAATTGATTTGATACTAGCCTCTCACTGATAACGCCAATTTCTACTGAGATGCACATTTCTTCACCAAACTCTTCTGCAAAAATTTGAATTATTTTTTCTTTCGTAGTATTTACCAACAGACTAGGCTTCTTTGGTTATCCATCAGTTTAGCGACAAACACTTTTTGACCGATCTTTCCAAATTGCGATTTGTTTCAGTGGCTAATCGGAACCGGCAAAATATGTTTCGTCTCAATGTTTTCTATATGTCGGAACAGGTACGGGCAACATTTATGAGTGAGCTCAGTGATTTAAAGTCAAAATACAAGCTTATCATCGGCTTTTTCAGTGTAATTCAATGATTTTTATTCTTATTTGACATGTATAAATCACTTGTTTCTAAAGTTTACCTATTCAGTCTTTGTACATTGTAGATATAAGCAACGTTGTGAGACCGGAATTGAAAAATCACTAAAATAATAGAGTTTTCTCGCTTAAATAACATAATTGTTTGTTCAAATCTGTACGAATAATTCCTCACTAAAATAGTAACATCTTACATTGTATATCCCAATGTTGATATACAGCTTAAGAAACTGACCGTGTTATTATCTTATGGAACCGGCTTGATCATGCCTGAGAATCCGGTTTGGTCTCAGTTATGACAAGGAGAGGAACTGGTTTCGTCTTCTTTTTAAAATTGAAAACGGCACACATTAATGAAGAAAAATAACTTTCTGTGTTACGGATTTGCAAAAAAAAAGGTGAGATAAAAAAGAAATCATCATTACTTTTTTTATATGCAGATATTAATCGCCATCATAGATTATTGTCAAACAAAATATAATTATATTATGAATCCCAAGGGAAAATTGTTACATACCAGTAATATTCAGTGGAATTATTTCAAAAAAGGAGAGAATACATACCAAACAGCTTTTTACCGGATGGTATATAGAGATTGAATGATTGATAGAAACTTCAAATCGGATAAATCACATTCATAAAATATATTAATTTTCTGTTCAATCAGATACACGATTTGCTGGGCAGTATATATTATGTTCTAAATAGTGAGCACTCAGGGAACAATGATTCCTTGACTTTTAATCACATCTATAAAGAATAGCAAAAAGCAGAATAATGTATGCATGATTTTTCATGGTTTACGTCTCTTAGGTATTTCTTGTGTATTGTACTAAAATAATTAAAATCACTAGTTTCTAAGACCACCACCAAAGACTATTATGATCGAATTTTATCAAATTTATTCAAATGGGATATGAAAAAAAAATCTTTAAGCATTCCTTCAATCATCCATATCCTAGATCCAAGTTTACTCAATTGCCAAAGAGTGGAAGATTTAAGATAGGATTTAGAGGAATTCCTGTCTATTATTCTCTTAATCTTCCATTTCTCGACATGTCTGAAAACATTTATCATATCTACAAAGAAAGGAAGTCTTGAGAAAATGTTCGCTGAATCTCTACGGAATACATTTTTCGTATTTTTCTTTGGTCACTACAAAATATTCAACACTTCTCGCATCTCATGCAATAAATTGCAAAATAATCAAAAGTTCGAAAAGCCTCCTTTTTTAACATCATACATGTTTTAACTGAAAGACAAAAGTTCTTGTTGTTGATTTTTTTCTACTTGTCTGACGTGTTCATTTAAATTTGAAAGCAGTCAAAATTTGTTTATTGCCTTTGGCAATACCTAAAAAATGGTGACGAGGGATTCCATGAGGTACAGGCGCGGCATCCGATCACAAGTTGTGTTCTTTAAATTTCTGCTCACGGACAATTTCTTATTGAGAAATGGCATTTTGAAACCACATCTTGAGCCTTCAATGTCTAAAAAAAGCAGTCCTCAATATAGAGGAGTTTTTTTTCTTGTTTTTGTTGTTTCGATGTTGGTCCTGACTCTCCGGAAGATTGCATTCCCTATTTGTGTAACCGTCAAGATTTACAGACAGGCCGTTCGAATGACAGAATGTCACAGTGCTATCGTCTTAAATAGGATTAGTGATGGATGTAAATCAATATCAGTCAAGTTTAAGAATCATTTGGCATCAAAGCCAATGATGAAAACAATCAACTCCCTTACATCTACTGGGTACCAAAACTTCATAAGAATTCTTATAAACAGAGATTCATTGCCGGTTCGTAGGGATGCAACACTAAACCTCTTTCACAGCTCCTCACAACTTTGTTGACTGCAGTCAGAGATGGCCTGAAAAATTATTGTGACAAAGCTTACTCCACGAGCGGCGTTAATCAAATGTGGATTCTAAAAAAATCCAAAGATCTCCTGGAACAGCTATCCCCAACCAGTCTTACTCATTAAAATAGCATTCAAACTTTTGACTTTTCTACTCTTTATACAACCCTGTCACACATGAAAATGAAAACTGTAATTGCAGATTTAATACATCAATGTTTCTGCACTAAAATGGAGAACGAAGATACACCTTTTTAGTAGTAGAAAAGACCACACTGATTCAAATAAAAAGTACACTGAGACTGACGTAATCAAAATGTTAGAATTTTTTATCGACAATATTTTTGTCGAATTTGAAGGTACTGTTTTCCAACAGACAATAGGGATTCCTATGGGAACTAACTGTGCGCCACTTTAAACTGACCTTTTCCTTTACTCGTACGAGGCCAAGTTTTCATAAGGTCTTACACAAAGAAAACAAAAACATTTAGCCCAGCCCAGCTCTTTAATTTCAGCTTCCGCTACATAGACGATGTACTTTCTGTTAATAATCCTAAATTTAAGGAAAATTTTCATCAGATCTATCCCAATGAGCTTGAAATTAAAGAAGCAACTGATACACCTACTTCAGCTTCGTGCCTGGATCTTTTATTGTATATTGACGAGGATGGACGTTTGAAATCTAAGCTATACGACAAGCGTGATGATTTTAATTTCCCAACTGTGAACGTTCCCTTTCTTAGCAGCAATATACCTATCTCTCCAGCCTATGGAGTTTACATTTCACAGTTGATTCGTTACTGTCTGTCGAGCGTGTAGTTTGTACAGTGATTTTTTGAACAGAGCAAAAACACTGTTCCAAAAGCTGCTTAGTCAGGGATTTGTTCCAGCATTGTCAATTTCATCCCTCAAGAAATTCTATGGCCGTCACCATAACATCATTGAAAGATATGACGTGTCAGTATCCCAAATGAAAGCGGACATTTTCAGCTAGATTCACGTCATCCCAGATTTGACTACCGATTTTGACATTTTGTTAGATTGACTGGAGTTCACACTGTGAGTGCCTTGTTTTTGAATGTTGTGTTTTCTATTTCTGTTCTTTGTATCTGTCTAACGCCATTGTTTTCTGTGTTTAACGTCATTGTTGTGTTTAACGTCATTGTTTTCTGTGTCCTTGTTTTGGCCATGTCTTTGGACTTCGATTTTTGTAAATTCCACTCCTTTGTTCCTTCGGTATTCTAATGCGGTTGTCTCTGTAGAATATAAATGTCCCACGAAATCGTTACTGGAGAGTGAAAACGGAAACCCTGTTTAAATTCATTCAATGTGGATAATGCATTTGAAGTTTGCAGACATGCTGCCAACTTTCAAAGTATTCATTGGGGTTTTTTAACGCGTTATTGAACTCTCATAATACCATTAAACCTATAAGGGGCTCCAAATTCTTTTTCACCCTCTAAATGACAATGTAATCATCATGAAATAAAAAAAAATGACTGTTTTGTTAAGTATATAAGACATAATTATTCTTTTAAGTTTTCACATTTGATGCTGTCTTGGGGAAAACCCCCATAAATATGGATAGGTGGGAGGTATGCTTTGGTTTAATAATTTACAGAAATACAAATGTACATGATGAACGACTGTATGTATATAGATGCAAATCAAATGAAGTTGTAAATATATTATTTAGTATGACAAAACTAACATATTAATAAGAAGATGAATTATTGTTTAGATTGAAAGCATACACATCGTGACGAAACCGGGCCCTTCACAAAGACGAAACCGGGTCATCATAAAGAAAACAACATGACGGAACCGGTTTCTAACATTGAATCACAGCGAGTTTGTTTTCTTTTTTGTGCATGCATATCAATATGAATGTGTACGAAATAACGATTTCAGTCAAGTTTAAACATCAATTAAGTCGTCCAGATATAATTTATCAAACAATAATTCATGAAAGCGAAAAAGTTAATTATTTCAAAGTTTTGAGTGAAATATTCAATTCCGGTCACAGAAAGTTGTTTATATCTACAATGTTGAAAGACAAATTATGTCAGTTATAGAACTCAATGATTTTCAGATATTCAGGGTGACTACAAATCAATGAATTTTACGTATACCGATCATATTATGCCTGAATCTAATTTTTAAATTATCTCGTTCACTCGTATTGTACCCCATAATTGTTCCGATGCATGGAAAGCTTTGAGACGAAACATTTTTGCCGGTTCCGATTAGCCACATTATTTATTATCCAAGATAATAATCTTTTAGCTGGTAGTCTACCTTTATGTTTATTATACAATAGGGAAACAGGATAAAGAAAGATGTTCGGGTACTCAAAACCAGGTTTGAATCATAAATTTATGATAATTCTTGGCCTAACCCTTCGGGAAGTTTTGAGTTTGATTTTTCTTTCGAAGTGCGACAGTGTTCTACCAACAGATTAGGCTTCTTGAGCTAGCCGGCAGAATAGCGATGAGCATCCCATGACCCATCTTTCAAAATTACGTATTGTCTGCTTCTCTCCATCCCAGATTGTGATCATGGATTTATTAGTCTACCTGTATTGGGTTTTGTTCGTAAGTTTATATTACTAAAGGAAACCGGGACAGATAAAGCGGAATTTTGGATACCCATAAACCGGTTTAACCCTACCGCTGGATTTTGATAGTGCCGGCTGTCAAGAGTTCTAATCGTTTTTTACGTTTGTCTTTCGTCTTATTTGTGTTTTTTTATGTGTTTTCCCTAGCAGATTGTAGCATGTAATTGTAATTTTCAGCTCTTGCAGATGTTTTCTTTTTACCCCTTTCCTTTTTTTCCTTGTTCAATTCCTTTTTTACCATATGAACTTTGGCTCAAGTGCATTTCTTTCCAATATCACTTCATGGATTATTTACGCTGTTATAGGAAAAAATCTGTTGTCATCTTGGAAAACAGATATCTTAAAGCAGTCCCCAAAATCGTGACGTTGAACGTAAAATTTCTGCAGTGATGACCTCAAGTCATTGGTAACATATCCTCATTTAGACTATATGTGAGCAACATAACTATATCAAGGAAGTCATTGTTTTGGGGTAATATTTTCTTTTTTTGTCATATGATGATTAAATTTTACATCTCAATCGTGCCAACAACAAACAATCTTGTCAACTGTGCAAAACTACTGTCCTGGAATCGAACAAACAAAATGGCATGTTCAACTACTGTTGCAAATGTCAATTCAAAAGTTCCACGTCACCATGGTTTGACAGATGATTACAATGTTTCTAGTTCCAAATGATAATAGTCATTTTTTAGATAGAGGTTGGGTATCCATAAATCGCTACAACCCAAATGTTAGTTTTTGCTAGTGCCGGTATCAACTCTTTTTTGTCCAGCTATCTCGAGTTCCTATCGTTATTTTCATGTGTCTTTTGTTTTTCATTTTTGCTTTTAAAGCATAGTTCCCTTGTGGATTGTGGCCTGTTATTTTTGGTCATGTTCAGGCATCTGCCTAGAAATATATTGTGTGCAATGATAGAAATGTTGCAAAAACTGTTTTTTTCAAACGTGTTCCTCTTTGGCGTTTTATGAATTTTATGAATTTTATCGTCCAAATGGGTTACTCTATGAGAGGTTGGTCATGATATTTTTAAAAGATTTCGAAATATATTGTTATCTACAGTTGTCAACGGCGTGATTTTTGTTATTTTTACAAATGTTCTGTAACGTTAAGACAATTGTGATCAATATTTGTTTACCATTGGCTCAGTAGTTTCACAGGAGAAGATCTCTAAATGTGTATTTCCAAAGGGTCCAATTAAAAAGAATGTTTCCCGCTGGCGGCCTTCTTGGTTGTGGTGCGAACCTCAAAAACAACTTTTTTGTAGGGGACCACCTCAGAAATGTTTTGAATCGCTTTGAACCGAAGATACATAATTTTTCTCAATGACCATCTATAGCAACAATGGAATTTAGTTATAACCCAAGATATTCTGAATTTTTAAATGCAAAATGACAATCTTTGCATTCCGCATTAATTCATAGGAAAAAACATCTAAAATTTTTTTTATTATACTTTATGAAATTTCAAAAGTAAGTTTTAGTGAAATAATTAAATAGCAGGTCATATTGATATTATCATTATTCATGACTGTTCTTTCATTCGAAAAAAGAGATAAAGATACAACTAAAACTGAAAATGTTGAGGCTTATATGATATGTAAAAGCAGATTCAGTTATCTATTAACATGATGTCCAACCGCCTAGTATTGTCTACCTGCACATTCTAGAGTTTTAATTTTTATAATAAAAATTAAAACATGATTCATTTGATGAAATTTATTTAAAAAAAACGAAGTTATTTCAAAACAGAGTTATTACAAAAATTCTAAAACGAAGAATTAGTTCTGCGTACTATATGTCTTTAAAATTTTCAAATAAGGTAAGCATTAAAACCACTACTTGTTCAAAAATAAGCTGTGTCACTTTATTTTTCTATGCCTGGGCAGAGGCAAAAAAATCAGCTTCTCCTTGCATGCACTTTTTGTACATTTCCGTAGCTTTCTCCTTATCACTTTCATTTGTAATAAGACGATTTACAAATGCTTCATAACTCCGGTAACTGTCAGAAACATAGAAATTATCTTGAACCCATTTTGTATAGCATCCAAATGCTATACAAAAATTTTCAAATAAGGTAAGCATTAAAACCACTACTTGTTCAAAAATAAGCTGTGTTACTTTATTTTTCTATGCCTGGGCAGAGGCAAAAAAATCAGCTTCTCCTTGCATGCACTTTTTGTATATTTCCGTAGCTTTCTCCTTATCACTTTCATTTGTAATAAGACGATTTACAAATGCTTCATAACTCCGGTAACTGTCAGAAACATAGAAATTATCTTGAACCCATTTTGTATAGCATCCAAACTTTCCCTGCAATGTTAAATCAAATATAAAATTTCATGTTTCATATCGGTTTTACTCAGTGTCTAGAATGGCAGCTATTATGAATGATGTAAGTATGTAGATCTGTGAGGCTACTTTAAAATTTTCGATCATTGACTAGTTTTGAGGTCGTGTCGACAATAAATCATATTCCAACAACGATATTTCATTTAGCCATTTGGATGCATTTCATCGCATCAGTACATTTTAGATCAAAGCAATTGAATTTTCTCTCCTGAGTTTCGAAAGTTACTGCAAAATGAGGATTAGTAGCAAACTCCTGTAATATAGTCAAAGGTACTTCCAATGTACTTTGTAACGTTATTGTTAAAAAGTGGAATTTGGTCCAATTGTTACGCCATAAAGATAAAAATAACAACACTCTTAACTAAAGATTTTTGTCGTGTTGCATTAGTTTTATTGTTGTTTTGGCATTGCCCTCCTCTGTTGGTCTATCTTAAATGTTATTTACTTTGTTTCACATTTGGCCACCGCACAAACTTATTCATTTATTTTTTTAATAAAATAGTAACATGCATGAAATGGGAGCACGTGACAAGATATGCCAGCTACTTGCCCAAGGTCGGTTGTTCTCTCCGAGTATTCCGGTTTCTTCTAATACTGACTACCATGATAAAGCTGAAATACTGCTTAAAGTTGTGTTAACGTCCAAACAAATACACATTTATGTATTAGTCAATTCATTGCCACAACTTGTTAAATCTGTTGCCATAAAATGGTTACATTTCATTAAAAAATTCCTCAGCAATTTAATAGAACATTTTTTTTTTACAAAACGAACAAATAAAAACTACATTCTGTACGATTTTCATATGCAAGTTGCCATAATATAAGTGTTATAGAAATTTACTGTTCTATCAAAATTCTAACCACTAAAAATGCTGAGGCTTTATTCCGTGTATTGCACTCGGTCGATGTCCTTGGTATTTGATTTAGCTCCCTATTTCGATATTTTTAGAAATGAGTGTACTTCTTTTTGGGCTACTTTTGGATAATGGCTTTCCATATTATTTGATTTTAATGCTGCTGATGAGAGGTTACTCCTTGAAACACGTGTACAGCATAACAAAATTTACTGTTTTATGCAACTTCGGTATGTTTTTGTATTTCGAACCATTTGGCCGATGCCACTGCTGGTGGACCAGAGGTCTCAAAGGGTATTCACAAGCGCAATAGTCAGACTTTTCTGACATGTAAATTGTACCTTCTGTGTTATAGAATTTACTGTCTTATCAAAATTCCCTGTATTGCACTCGGTATTGTTTGAAAAAGTGATTGTATTGGATAATCATTACTCATTGAATATCATTTGAGCGTTATTAGGGCTCTATATTATTCAGTGAACTGCATAGAACACCTCTTTCAAGTAATTCAGCTAAAAATTATACGTCATATACGAAAGCTTTTATCTTTAAAATGTCTGTCTTTCTATATTCTCCCTTTCAGAAAAAAAAATTCCGTCCTGGCTTTTGGTAATAAAACTATTTAAAAATCTATTTCAGGAACGATCTTTGGTAAAGGGTAAATCTCGTTGTCATACGTTAGCACTTTGGATGATTTCTTACAGGTATTATTTCAACTGTTAGAGGATTGTGCAACATTATACAGCAACTCACTTGCTTAGAGGTATCAATTACATGATTGCTAGTCGGTAAGGACCCTTTCTGAAGAAATTGACGTTTTTTTTATGGTTATTACGACTTCCGGATTTCTCAAGATAATGTAGCAGAAACATTAAAGCTTAATTTTGTTTCAACGGATTGAAATATTAATTCAATTTTTGGTTTATTACAGTCAGTTAAATATTTTCCATTCATACATACAGTGGAGTGCAGACATAACCTCTCATAAAGTTAACCTGGAGCAGTCATAAAAGCTCCTCTTAGTTATCTTAGAACAGGGTATCAAGTCTGCTGTAGAACAGCTCTAAGTTTGCTCTAGAATCCTGACCACTCTGATCAGCCATTGTCATAGCTAGAATCCTGACCGTTCTGGTCACAGCCATGACTGCTCAGACCTGTTCTACCTATGCATTATTATAAAATGATAATTGTATGGGACGTAACAAACTTAAGCGAATTGTTACAAAATTATAATTTATCATATCGTTGACTACACAACACACAAATTTATTACAAAAGTGATGCATAAAGCACTGTTTTATTAAATTTATATCGATCGTTGATTCGGTCAAAACTAGATTATGGATGTTTTATTTACGGTTCCGCCCGTAAATCATACATTAAATTACTAGATACCGTTCACCACCAAGGTTTGCGTCTTTCATTAGGTGCGTTCAGAACTTCTCCTGTGGAGAGTCTCTATGTTGCAGCTAATGAACCATCCTTGGAAGAAAGACGTATTAAACTTGGTTTACAATATGCAACAAAGCTTAAAGCGTATCCTTCAAATCCTTCTCACAACTGTGTTTTCAAACCTCTTCACAAAGCTGACTATGAAAAACACCCAAATGTTATACAACCTTTTGGTCTTCGTATCAAACCACACCTTGAATCTGCTAATATAAATTTAGATGAAATAGCTCCTATAGAAACTCCCAAAAAACCTCCATGGCTGAACCCAAAACCAACATTTAATTTCGAACTACGCAAACACAAAAAGGTTGATACCAATCCTCTGGTTATCCAGCAGGACTTTGCAAGAATTAAATCTGAACATCCTGAATACTTACATATTTACACAGATGGCTCTAAGGATGGAGACAGAGTGGCTTTTGCAGCCGTGTTTGGAGATCGTTCAGCAACTCTCCGATTACCATCCTCTAGCTCCATCTTTACTGCTGAAGCTAACGCTATTTACTCAGCACTTAAATTTGTAGCTTTATCGCAATCAAATAAATTCNAGGAAACCGGGACAGATAAAGCGGAATTTTGGATACCCATAAACCGGTTTAACCCTACCGCTGGATTTTGATAGTGCCGGCTGTCAAGAGTTCTAATCGTTTTTTACGTTTGTCTTTCGTCTTATTTGTATTTTTTATGTGTTTTCCCTAGCAGATTGTAGCATGTAATTGTAATTTTCAGCTATTGCAGGTGTTTTCTTTTTACCCCTTTCCTTTTTTTTCCTCGTTCAATTCCTTTTTTTTAACCATATGAATTTGTAGAGACTTTGTCTCAAGTGCATTTTATTCCAATATCACTTCATGGATTATATACGCTGTTATAGAAAAATAATCTGATGTCATCTTGGAAACAGATATCTTAAAGTAAACCCCAAAATCGTGACGTTGAACGTAAAATTTCTGCAGTGATGACCTCAAGTTATTGATAACATATCCTCATTTAGACTATATGTGAGCAACATAACTATATCAAGGAAGTCATTGTTTTTGGGTAATATTTTCTTTTTTTGTCATATGATGATTAAATTTTACAGCTCAATCGTGCCAACAACAAACAATTTTGTCAACTGTGCAAAATTACTGTCCTGGAATCGAACAAACAAAATGGCATGTTCAACTACTGTTGCAAATGTCAATTAAAAAGTTCCACGTCACCATGGTTTGACAGATGATTACAATGTTTCTAGTTCAAAATGATAATAGTCATTTTTTAGATAGAGGTTGGGTATCCATAAACCGCTACAACCCAAATGTTAGTTTTTGCTAGTGCCGGTATCAACTCTGCTTTGTCCAGCTATCTCGAGTTCCTATCGTTATTTACATGTGTCTTTTGTTTTTCATTTTTGCTTTAAAAGCATAGTTCCCTTGTGGATTGTGGCCTGTAATTTTTGGTCATTGTAGGTGTTTATTGTTATCTTCTGTCTTTAATTTATTACCGAACTGACAAACACCGACTTTGACTTAACATCTTACTTTTTATTGACCATCTGACAGTGTTACACATTCATACTATGCATACATCTCCAGAGTACCTGATGATACTATGTACATGTACCTGATTATAGCTGTAGTTTAGAGGGATTTATGTTACTAGTAATTTGGCTTTGTGGCGTTCTTGTTCACTTCGAGTTTGTCTTCAATCTTTGTCAAGTTGTCTCCATTGTGCTGCCTTTGCCTTTATGATGCTTCTTAATTTCAGATTCAAGATTTTTTTTTCAATTTTTTGCTTTGGTATTCCATTGCAGATGTATCTATATTTATTGTATTAAGAGCGTTTCGGATCTTGAAAAAATGCTTCATTGCAGGTCTTATTTTTGATATTTCCATATCATCGACATGTTCAGGCATCTGCCTAGAAATATATTTTGTGCAATGATAGAAATGTTGCAATAAATGTTGTTTCAAACGTGTTCCTCTTTGGCGTTTTATGAATTTTATCGTCCAAATTGGTACTCTATGAGAGGTTGGTCATGATATTTTAAAAAAGATTTCGAAATATATTGTTATCTACAGTTGTCAACGGCGTGATTTTTGTTATATTTACAAATGTTCTGTAACGTTTCTGCAAACAGTTAGCGGATATGTGTGATTGAAAATTTGATGATTTTATATCTAGATATATTTTCATTTAATTTTTAACATGTAGTATTCCATCCCTGATTGGGCAAATAGATTTCTGATATTTGTTGATATCTGAATTTTTAACTGTTAATACATTGGTTATTTGTTGATAATTTAATGATAAAAATATCATAAGAATGAAAATAGATAAATACAGCTTGGAATATGATTGCTTAAACTTTCATCTGTAGTAAAAAACCCAAAATGGACGAAGATAATTTTCGTCATTTTCATATCATGTAATTCACAACAAGAGGCTCTCAAGAGCCTGTATCGCTCATCTTGACCATGACTAATACATTTAGTCAAATAAACTTCTATGTTAAAGGATTTAAATTTCAAATTATGTAAAAAACGTTTATGTCATACGGTCAAACATTTAACCATTTTCCCTACTGCCTGCAATCTTGATCAGCTCTTCATCAGTAACATTCATGCCATGTTTCTTTAAAATGCATTCAACAGTTCTATAGGAGATTTTTGTATGCATTTCCCATAGGGTCCGATGTTAAAGTAAGTTCCCTGCTTGCAGCCATGTTGAATGACAGATTGGCAAGAAGTAACAACAATAGTCATGGACCTAAAAACACCCTTTTTACAGGGAATCGTCTAAACATTTTCAGAGGAGAAGATCTTTGAATGTCTTTTCCAATATGGTCCAATGTTGAAATTATACTCCCCGCTGGCGTTCATCTTTGATATAGCGATGACCTAAAAACACAACTTTTTTAGGGTACAACCTAAAGACTACTGTGGTCAAGTTTGGTACCATTTGGCTCAGCAGTTAGAGAGGAGAAGATCTTTAAGTGTCTTTTCACATAGGATCCAATGTTAAAACTATGTTCCCCGCTGGCGGCCATATTTCAGATAGTGCTGACCGACAACCTTAAGACAATTGTCATCAAGTAATTGTGATCAAGTTTGTTTACCCTTGGTTCATTAGTTTCACAGGGGAAGATCTCTAAATGCGTATTTCCAAAGGGTCCAATTAAAAAGAATGTTTCCCGCTGGCGGCCTTCTTGGTTGTGGAGCGAACCTCAAAAACAACTTTTTTGTAGGGGACCACCTCAGAAATGTTTTGAATCGCTTTGAACCGAAGATACATAATTTTTCTCAATGACCATCTATAGCAACAATGGAATTTAGTTATAACCCAAGATATTCTGAATTTTTAAATGCAAAATGGCAATCTTTGCATTCCGCATTAATTCATAGGAAAAAACATCTAAAAATGTTTTTATTATACCTTATAAAATTTCAAAGTAAGTTTTTGTGAAATAATTAAAAAGCAGGTCATATTGATATTATCATTATTCATGACTGTTCTTTCATTCGAAAAAAGAGATAAAGATACAACTAAAACTGAAAATGTTGAGGCTTATATGATATGTAAAAG
>MJUU01003371.1:145059-165314 GCA_002080025.1 Modiolus philippinarum | reverse complement strand
AGACCACTCGGCCACCTAGGCTATATAAAATATAGCTTTCGGTAACCGGGTCATTCCTCCTCGTAGGAAATCTAGGGTTGTAACATAGTACACGATGAATATTAGGTGGGTAGGAAATAGATAGAAGAAGGATAAGGTTGCAACAGGTAAGATACATTAAGTATATAGATAATAGTGTTGCTTACAGCTTTATATAATATGAATGATAATGTGCTGGTAAGGTGAGCTGCAAAGGTAGAATATATGATCCCGAATGCCAACAGTGATGAAAATCATCTTTTTAAACCTGTTAACATCGGAAAATCCAGTAAGGTCTTCGGCTGGATTCGAACGCCTTCTTGTTGTCATCTATGGCAACACCGCCTGCGCTATGTCCAGCGCCCTAGACCACTCGGCCACCTAGGCTATATTCATATTATATAAAGCTGTAAGCAACACTATTATCTATATAATAAAGACTACATTCTGTACGATTTTCATATGCAAGTTGCCATAATATAAGTGTTATAGAAATTTACTGTTCTATCAAAATTCTAACCACTAAAAAATGGCTTTATTCCGTGTATTGCACTCAGTCGATGTCCTTGGTATTTGATTTAGCTCCCTATTTCGATATTTTTAGAAATTAGTGTACTTCTTTTTGGGCTACTTTTGGATAATGGCTTTCCATATTATTTGATTTTAATGCTGCTGATGAGAGGTTACTCCTTGAAACACTTGTACAGCATAACAAAATTTACTGTTTTATGCAACTTCGGTATGTTTTTGTATTTCGAACCATTTAGCCGATGCCACTGCTGGTGGACCAGAGGTCTCAAAGGGTATTCACAAGCGCAATAGTCAGACTTTTCTGACATGTAAATTGTACCTTCTGTGTTATAGAATTTACTGTCTTATCAAAATTCCCTGTATTGCACTCGGTATTGTTTGAAAAAGTGATTGTATTGTATAATCATTACTCATTGAATATCATTTGAGCGTTATTAGAGGTCTATATTATTCAGTGAACTGCAAAGAAAGAGGTATCAATTACATGGTTGCTAGTCGGTAAGGACCCTTTCTGAAGAAATTGACGTTTTTTTTATGGTTATAACGACTTCCGGATTTCTCAAGATAATGTAGCATAAATATTAAAGCTTAATTTTGGTTCAACGGATTGAAATATTAATTCAACTTTTGGTTTATTACAGTCAGTTAAATATATTCCATTCATACATACAGTGGAGTGCAGACATAACCCATCATAAAGTTAACCTGGAGCAGTCATAAAAGCTCCTCTAAGTTATCTTAGAACAGGGTATCAAGTCTGCTGTAGAACAGCTCTAAGTCTGCTCTAGAATCCTGACCACTCTGATCAGCCATTGTCATAGCTGGAATCCTGACCGTTCTGGTCACAGCCATGACTGCTCAGATCTGTTCTACCCATGACCGTTCTACCTAAGTCTGTTCTGGCCATGGCCGTTCTAGTAAAGTCTGTTCTGGCCATGACTGCTCTCAGCTGATCTGTTCTAGCTATGACCGCTCTCATACCAGGTCTTGTCGCAGCCCTTACAAATATTTATAACGTGCCTAATCATAGATTTATAATGTATTATATATCGATGGCCTAATATATACGTATTTAATAAATTTCAAATTTAGTTATAGTATAAAAACAAAATTAAATTTTAAAAAGTGAAAATATAATTATGAAATAAATTAAACGGATATAAAACTGCATTTTACCGGCAAGTGCTTTTTTCGCGGATAATTATTTACCTGTGTTTATCCAGGTAAATTTAAAAATGTAAGAGTTATTCCCCTTTTCGAGACATACCCGAAAACTAAATCGCAATAGTTTTCCGTAATTTATTATTATAAAATAAATAAATCGCGAATTTAATTAAAGGAAAAATGTCAATCATTACTAGATTGCGTTATCTGAAACTAATAATTATTCAAAACAGTAATAAAAGAGAGTTATTAATGTTTTTTTTTTATTTATTTAAACGGTCTCGGGCTCGAGAAACAGAAAATTCTGACACATCCTATTACATTTCCAGCTTAAATTCTAGGACCAAAACGGCCGTCAACAGAGCCGATTTAGCAAAAACGGTATTGACCAGAACAGACATGGCAAGAACAGTCTTGTCAGAGCAGACTTAGATAGAAATGTCATGGCCAGAACAGACTTAGCTAGAACGGTCATGGCTAGAGCAGACTTAGGTAGAACGGTCATGGTTAGAAAAGACATGATTCTAGGACCAGAAAAAAAAACAAGATTCTGCGACTGCTTTAAGTGTGCTCCAAGTTAACTTCAAGTTAACTTTGAGCTGTTCTCGTGACAGCTCTCTAAGTTAACTTGGACGAGAGGTAATGTCTGCAACCCACTGTAAACTGGGTCGAAATCAGGCTGAAATTGACCAAGTTCAAATATTTGAAATTCACCAAATGTGGCTCCATTTATCTTGCAAACGGTAATGCGACATAAGATCCGTTGTAAATATTGTACATTTACGAAAGAATTAACATACTAAGCTATTACCGACTTTTTTTGGGATATATAACTCTGTCAGTCAGATGCGAACTAGTTAATGTGAATTGTACTGGTGTCTGTATTATTTAACGAGTAAACGATAGTGATTTTCACTGTATATTATATCATTTGTATACCAAAAAAAGTATTTCAAAAGTATTTTTAAATGCTATATAACGTTATAAAATGTAACAAATAAAAGAATAACCAATCTAAAGCATTATTATAAAATGATAATTGTATGGGACGTAACAAACTTAAGCGAATTGTTACAAAATTACAATTTATCATATCGTTGACTACACAACACACAAACTTATTATAAAAGTGATGCATAAATCATCATCAGGTCATATCTTATGTAATTAGCTACAGGTATCACAGGTAAATATTGTTAAATTTTTTCTGTTTTTCAAACAGTAATAAATTGTTCATTTAAAAGAGTATTTGTATTTTAAAATATTGGCAAACAAAATAATACAAATGACAATTAATGTTGTTGGGTCATCACAATCTAGCTGTCGCCATATTGTCTGGTGTAGAAGCATTGAAAACGACGATTTTCAAATCAATTTTGCCGAGAGAAAATCTTTAAGTGAAAAGAATTACACCGACGGATAGCCTGTTTCATCTATTTTCACCACATAGGTGTACAAATCAGAAAAGTGTATTAGTTCTCTCGCAATTCAGTTCTAAAAAGGGAATATTTCACAGAAAATTCGATATTTACAATGTCTTAAATAGGGAATACTTGTGAAAATATTAGAAATTTTAGAATCAATTTTGACGAGACTAAACCTCTTCCGATTCTCCGAGTGAAAGAGAAATTTATGTAGAATAAGCACATAGTTGTACATTTTAAGGGGGTAGACCTGGGGAAGCCTAAAATTTTCCAATCGTTTAATTTTCTTAATATTTTCAGTATTAAAACTACTCATGTTCATGTGGACTTTCAGCAATTTTCAACAATTTTTACCGTCCCGTTTTATGTCTAGCGGTCATCAAAGATACCCGTTTTCCTCATATTATTTGGTCCGTCCAGGACTTGATTGTGGTGTATAAAATTAGCTCTCATTAAATTTGTATTTGATTTAAAATTATTTCAAATGCAAAATTCTGTAGTTTAGTCATGTGTGAAAGTAAGCATGAATAATGACAGTAAATTTAACTAGTTTGAACTGAAATACATGGGTGTTCTGAATAATATAGGCTGAAATTTACACTCTATTGTGATCACTATTAAACACTTCTTGTAAAAAATTCTGTCGTTTAATTTTCAACAAAAACTTAGAATAGAAAGAAAACTAGTATATGTAAGATATATAAAAATTTTAGAAAATTCTACCGTCCCTTTTTTACTTAATTTAGAATAAAGTGGGTAAAAATCATTAAAATTGCGGAATCTGTGCTGTAAATTATCTCCCTTGGAAGAAATCTGACTTTTACATATTTTCATTATCTTTGGATAGCATTGCAAAAGAGTAGAGTAGAATACACTCATCATAAATGACTGGATGTTGGGTATTTGTTTTCATGACAAAATTAAAAATTTATTTGCTGTGTGGAAAAATTTTTAATATTTAAAAATTTTGATAATACCTATTGTAATGATTCTATCTGTTTGCGTAAGTAATAAAAAAGTGAAAAACAGAGTTACCTCCTCCTACCCCAGGTCTACCCCCTTAAAGAACGCAATTTTAAATCTTGATGTTTTCTATTTTTTCAAGCTATCGTTATATTTCTATGTACAAACTACGACAATCAACAGGTAGCCACTTTATTCACGTGACTAATCGATGACGCTTATAGTTTAACATGATGAAAAACAAAACTTTTACAGCCAAATATGTAAAAATACTAAATTCAGCAGCATCACTGCAGATGTTTTATAGTCGACATCACGATCTTGTGGACTGCTATGGAAGATCTGTTTCTCAGTTGACAAGCTAAAGATTGTTTTTTCCTCTACCGGTTTTGACTTTGCTACCGGATTTGATATGCTTACTCTACCAATGCATCTGATCTCACCCGTGATTTTTATTTGGATCCGTTTGTTCATCTGGATCTGTTATTTCTTTTCTGTGGCGTACTCATGTAATGTTTTTATACCTTTGTATGTCCGATGCTTCCATTTTCTTTGGATTATTATCTTTTACACTGACGGTTCGGTTCTCGCATACTTCAACACCTTTCGTTCCCTTCGAAAATGGGAGGGGCCAAATTACCCAAAACACTACTCCAGATTTCCTTCAATTATGATATAAATAACGAATTAAAAATTTCATGAGGGTTTACAACTAAAAATATTGCATTTGGTGACATGTCTACAAATGACGCCGACACCAACAAAAACGCCGATATGATGCCAATGTTATACCATTTGCATACTAAGAATTTTTCCGTCTTATAAAAATTGAAATAGCGCATTAAATGATATTCCAGACGCACTCCGGAACGACTTGGACCTCCGTACCACTATTCAAATTTTACCTGAGTTTTCAGGTAGACAACTTGCATATCAAGCTTATCTAATTCACAAGTTATCAGCCAGAAACCCCAAGATTCACAAAATTTCAAGGTGCATAACTTCAAATTCCCTTAGATTTCAAAGCCTAAAATCGAACTTGGCCTGAGTTTTATGGTAAAAAGCTTGTATACCAAGTTTGAAGAAAGTATGTTATTTCAATTTCAGTTACAATGTATCAATTATCAGGAAACCCGAAAATACACAAAATTTCACAGTTTTAAGGGGCAGGAGCATAACTTAACCCCTGGTACCTCTGAATCCATAATCGAACATAGCCCATGTTTTGTGTTTTACAACTTGCATTTTTAATATGTACTACTGTATGTTATTCCATTCAAAAGTAATCAGTCGGAAAAGTTTGAGAGACAGACGGGCGGGCGGACACACAGCTGAGGGTATCTCAGGGGGACTGACGTAGTGGCACGCCAGAGTCACAAAAAACCAAAATTCTGATGGCTCGTCTGAATACCGAGTTTCTTGCTCAAAGTATTAGTTTTGTCGCTCATGATGTTGAAAGAAATTCATAGTCCCTTATTGGAAACATCTACCGCGGCATAATCTGAATTGAAGCTCGATAATTTAATTCGTTATAATTATAATAGAATCAGTTACAACAAATTCTTGATTTTTAGAATCAGTAAAGAACGTAATATAACGAATTGAATAGTATTGTTAGCACAAAATGTAAAATTTGAAATAAATCCTATGGCATGCCAATGTCACAAAAAAAATCCAAATTCTGGATGCCAAGTTTCTCGCTCGAGGTATATTTTTTTCTCGCTCAAGTAAGTCTAATCTCGGTGTTGAAAGAAATTCATAGTCCCTCGTCAGAAACTTCTATCCCGGCAAAACCTTAATTCAAGCTCGCATATATTAACATAGTATTTTATTTACAACCAACAATCATGCTGCGTTGAACATAGCAACTTGCTTCAAACCTCCAATTTCGATTAGGATTGTATATTTTGCGAGATTGAAGTTTCACGGTGATATTCAGAACAATTAAGCAATTCTTGACACAAAATAAACTCTAGTATCAAAACTTTTATTTCGGTCAAGATATACTTTCTATCGGGATTTGACTTAGTGATAAGTTTCATGTCTCGACAAGATACTAGGTTTCTAGAATTTTAGTGACTCTTGCTTGCTTAAATCACAACATTACGGAGTCGATATTAAAAAGTTTACAGATTTTTGTTATAACATACATGTATCTTAAAAGTTGTTATGATGAAATCATAAATTAATATTTTTATACCCCTCTTTTGAAAGAGCAGGGTACATGTATATAATATTCGTTGTTGCCATCAATTTGCCCGTTCGTCTGGCCTTTCCCTAGACCAATGAATTGGAATTAGATGAAGCTTTTAGTGAATCTTTATCATTTCATGCCATAGTGCACGGACCATATTAGATTTTGATCTGGGCATGTGGGGTTTCCCATAGCAATACATGGACTTACCTTTATAATGGCTTTAGTCGGGTACTGGTATGGTATCTACAATTCCTCCCAGACAAATGAACAAAATTTGACTTAACTGTCATAAATCTTTATCAAAGTGCGCCTTTATTTTAGATTTTTAACTGGACCATTTATGAAATTTCCTATAGCCAAATATGAACTTAGTCATGCATTGTCGATAGGAGGGGTACTGGTATGGTATTCCTTACTCTTCCTAAAACCAATAAATGAAGTTTGATTAATCTTTCAAAAAATATTTATCGCATGATGCCATGGTGCATCTCCTATTTTACATTTTTATTTGAGCAATTTGTTGGATTTACCATAGCGGTGCATGGTCTTGAGGGGATATTGATATGGTATCCGGAACTCCTCATCAGGCATGGGGTAATGTTAATTTGTAATTGTATTGCCCTATAATTCATTACATAATTACAAAATAATGCATGTAATGTGTAATGCTCCATTTTTAGCATTACATGTAATTGTAATATAATGCATTATATTTCAAAAATGCATGTAATTTAAGCATTACATGTCATTACATAGCATTACTTTTTTCTACTTTGAAACTTTGTGTAAAGCTATTCACCTATAAATTTGTTTAAGTGAAATGTTTTAGAACTCCATGTGAACTTTGAACATTGTTTTTTCACTTATATCTGCCAACTTTGCAACTTATCTAAAAGTATAAAAAATATTTTCTTTTCATTCAGATATTTTATGACGAAAAACTTTTAATCTCAATTCTAGTTTGGAAAATGTGCAATCCTTATTTTACAATACAAATACAAGCTTCTAGTGATCAAAGTAAAATTAGTTCAAAGATCAATAATTGTCAAATGTAAAACTCTTAATTAGTTTACATTTCAATTAATTCATTTCTTTTGACAAGTGAATTTATGGCTTTAATTGGTGTTGATTAATGTGTTAGTTATAAGAAACCAACCATGAATATATAGGAATAGGGAACTAAACAGAACTTTTTTTTTCTAAAAATACATATAAAATTCATTCTTTAAATTTTGAAAAGATCACATGAACTTAACATAGCGAAGGAGAAATAAGCCCACATTTATCTCCCCCAACCCTTAAGGATTAATTTTTGATTGGAAATTTTAAAATTGTCCCACAAAAATTGTGAAAAAGGAGGAGAAACATAAACTACATATACATAGTAAAAGAGTATTATATAAATGCAAGGGAATAAACCAGTAGAGAAACAATTGGATGGATGGGTCTTTTCATTTGTAATTTTTTAATGAATCTTTATCATTTTCAAGAGAAGCAATACTATCAGTTTTACAAAGTTGATTGAATTTGGTCTTTTTCCTGCTACACAAACATGTTCACTGTATTCGCACTAAATAAATTGCAATGCATGATTAACCGTTCTTGTCTTGATAAAATTTGAAAAATATAATGTGTGATTTAATGCATTACTTTTGTAAAGTAATTGTAATATAATGCAATATTTTCAAAAAATGAAGTAATTGTAATTGTAATATAATGCTTAATTTTCAAATGTAATTGTAATATTATGCATTACATTGCAATGTAATTCGCCCCATGCCTGCTCCTCATTAACCAATGAATGGTATTTGATAAAACTTAAAGGGAATCTTTATCACATAATGCAATTGTGTACCTCCTGTTTTAGATTTCAATCTGAGTAATTTTTAGAGTTTCTCAGAGCTATATATGGTCTTAGCCATGTTTTTTTTATTTGCAGAGTTTTGGTATGGTATTCGCATCTTCTCATAAACCAATGAATGGAATTTGATGAAACTTTCACAAAACTTTTATCGCCATAGTGCAATTCCTATTTATATTTGGATCTGACCAGTTTTTCGGTTTCTCATAGCCATACATGATCATGACCATGCATTATCATTAGGGGGTACTGGATTATCATTTGTTACTCCTAAACCACTGAATGGAAGTTGATGAAAGTTTCAAAGAATCTTTATCACATAATTCCAGAGTGCACTGCGATTCCTTTTTTAGTTTTTGATGTGACAAATTTTGGGGGTTTCCCTTGAACCATGCCATGATTTGGCAAGGGGCATAATGGGATGCCATCAACAACTCTTCCCAAACCAATGAATGGAATTTGATGAAATTATCAAGTGAGGTCATAGTGCACCTCCTATTTCAAATTTTCATCTGACCAATAATTTGACTCGCCCAATCATGTATATTTTTTAGGGGAGCGGGGTATCATTTAGTGAGCTATGCTCATAGTATTTTTAATTTTGAATTTTTTTCACAATTTGAAAAATCCGTTATACATCTTTTGAATTTATGATAACAATTCATAATTCGTTAAAACAAATTTTCGAATTTTTACTAACGACTTAGGATTGTTATTGCAAATTTTACAATATCTAATTAAATTCGTTATAACGAAATCAAATATCTTAAAAAGTTGTTGTAATGAATCATTTCGTTTATCGTCTTCCAAACGTTTACATTTTATCTGCACCGAAGAGACATAAGTTGTCAAAATGCGCTTATGCAGAAATAAATACACAGTAACTTTGGTATTTTGTTATTTGTTACATGAAATTTGTTACAACAAATTCAAAGTTGGTAATTGCTGCATTGCTTTCCATGATTTCCTTTAGCGGGAGGTGTACAGTGTCCATGATGTCGGTCCGTCCGTTTGTCTTTCCGTCCGTCCGTCTTTCCGTACCCAAAAGCCGATTAGAATTTCATAGCATTTACGCAGGAGCTCAATGACATATTGTAGATGTACACTATGTAATTTGGTTTGCAATAATTTCTTTTTTTTCGCAAAATTTCAGACATGTTTTGGAATATGTCATTTTAGCTCTTTTAGCTATATGCAAACCATGTGGGGAGCACCGTTATCCATTTCTCCGCTTTAACCATTGACTGGAATTACATAAAACTTATGGCGGAGCTTAATTACAAGTGGTTGAGATGGGAAGTACTGTTCAATTCACCCCTTACCTAAAAAGCGATCCGTCAGCTGGTCGTCAGGGGTCAGTCACCCATCAGTCAATTAACATGATGAGAACTTAGCAGTCCAATCCGTCAATTGGCGCGAAGCGTGACGAGTGACGGGAAGCTTATTCGTCTACTCACGTCCATCTATCACGTGATAATGAAAGTTGTTAATTTTGCAAACTTACGAACTTGTAGAATCGCTTCACTTGTACAGGTGTTTAAACGATCACCATAATATCAAATTACAGTTTAACTCGTGTATTTTTAACGATATTGTTCTCGTAGTGTCTGTCCATTCCATTTCAATTTACTCATACCGCTTTTAACGGCTATCATTCTCGGGGGCAAATTATTATATTCACATTAATTCTTACGAAGTACAAGTGTGTGGAGTGTGTCTTTTGTATAAACTGACCGTGCAGTGATGTATTACCGTTTAACAATTATAAAAAATACAATTTTAACGTAATAATCAGCTACAGTTTTTTTCTTTTTCGTTTTGTTTTTTGTTGTTTTTTTGAATACTTGAAATCTCAATATTTTAATTTATCTGTCAGTATTTATATAATGTTTTGTTGTTAGAGACTCGACATTATATGTCTCTTCTTGAGACACATAATTTTATCTGTCTATTTTTTTTTCACTTTACATTTAAGTCTCTAAATATGACCAAAACAAATAATTATAGAATTTTAACTGTCATATTCTTGAAAGTTAAATTAAGAATTTGTTGCCATTCTTTGAAACGTAAGAGTTTTAGTCTGCGGTTTTGCGCTCAATCTTCAAAAAAGACAAAAATGTCAGTTTACAATCAAATTTTACTTCATCATATCCTTTTGAAGGGGTTTTTATGTCGAGATGTAAAAATTTCATAGATTGTAGAGTAAGTAAAGTTTAAAGAGCAAGATGTTTAGTCTGCAGTATAAACGGAATCTTTAAAAATGGCCAAAACAATTTAGTTTTTGAAAATTTTACTTTATTATATCCTTTCAAAGTAGTTTTTTATGTTGTGATATATCAATTTTATGGATTAAGTATAAGTAAGATATTTGTCTGCGGTTTAAACATTTCCAAATGACGAAAACAATTCGGTTTTGGGAAATTTTACTTCATCATATCCTTTGAAGGAAATATTTTTGTTGCGATATAAACATTTCATGGATTTTAGCATGAAATGGTTTTAACACAAAATTTTAAGTCTGCGGCTCAAAGTCAATATTTAGAAATGGCCCGAGCAATTCATTTTTTTTTAAATTTTAGTTCATCATATCCTTTGCAAGGAGTTTTTATATTGCAATATGAAATATGAATGGACATCAGCATGAATAAAGTTAGAAAAGAAGATTTTCAGAATGCGGTAAATATTTCGATCTTTAAAAACAGCCAAAACAATTGATTTTTTAACTAAATTTTATTCTTTCTAAGGTGTTTCTATGTCGTTATATAAAAATTTCATAGCTTTTAGCATTATAGCAACAATAAAAGCGTTGTTCTATTGCTTGTTTTACAATGCATTTGTAGAGACTTTGTCTGAGCATATTTCATTGACGATGGAAAAGTAAAGTTATTTTACTCATTATTTACAAATGACAAGAACAATGCAGTTTTTTTTTGAAAATTTTCACCACATCCTTTCGAAGGAGCTTTTTGCGTCGCGATATAAAAATAAATGGATTTTAGCATCAGTTAAGTAAGATTTTTAGTCTTTGGAGTAAACTTCAATGTCTAAAAATAGCAAAAACAATTCGTTTTTTTTTTGCCTACTTCATTACATTCATTCGAGGGAGTTTTGTATGTGACGTTGTAAAAATGTCATGGACTTGAGCATAAGAAAAGTTTGAAAAGTAAGAATTCTAGTCTGTGTTATAAACTAAATATTTAAGAATGGCCAAAGCAATTCAGGTTTACTTCATAATATCCGTGGCCGTCACCACGAAACAAATGAAAACTGACATTTTCAGCTAGATTTACGTCTTCCCGGATTTACTTTTTACTACTTTTGGATTATGGCTTTCCATATTATTTGATTCTAAATAAATGCTACTGATGAGAGGTTACTCCTTGAAACACAGCATAACGACATTTACTGTATTTTGTACAACTTCGGTATTTTTGTATTTTGAAATAACCAGTTTTGACTTTACCCTGCATTGACCAACTGACAGTGTGACGGGTGTTGTATACAGAGCAGGGCATGCTTACCCTTCCGTAGCACCTGGTGTCACTCTATTTTTCCAGAGTTCACACTGTTAGTGCTTTAGTTTTTTGTGTTGTGTATGTAATGTTCATGTGTTTTGTGGGCATGTGGTGTCCTTGGTATTCCGTCTTCTGGTGTTCTTGCTTTTGCCTTGTCTCTAGACTTTAATTTATGTAATCTTGTACCTTGTTCCTTCGGTATTCTACTGCCGTTGTTTCAAAGGGTTTTTTATGTCACGATAAAAAAAAAATCATGGATAGCATAAGTAAGTTTGAAAAGTAAGATTGTTTGCTGTTTAAACTTAATAAAAATGTGCAGAACAAGTAGTTTTTTTTAATTTTACTTCATCATATCAAGGGGTGACAGCCAGAAGGTCATAAGTGATTTTATTTTAATGCTGTACAGACCCCTTTTAGGAATTCAGAGTATTTGTCTATATTATTAAATGAGTGAAACTTAAGTCCATTGCTATACAAATATAGCAATTTAACAAATATCTGAATACAAATATCATTTTACCAAAGAATCTACTTACGACCTACTGGCATGCATGTAACATGCCATAATTTTTTACGAACAGGTCGTTAGTGCAGATCTTGGGAGTCCTGTAACATTTTATTACAACTTTTTATTACAAATATGCTTTATAAATACTACTTTTCTGCATGGTATGATAGGTGTAGTGTTTTTCACTTACGACCTTCTGGCAAAACGAAAATGTGTCTTTTGGGATTACAAATATGCTTTATAAATACTACTTTTCTGAATGGTATGATAGGTGTAGTGTTTTTCACTTACGACCTTCTGGCAAACCGAAAATGTGTCTTTCGGGCAGAAGGTCATCAGTACCATAACGACCTTCTGGCTGTAACCCATCGATATCCTTTCACGGGGAATATTTATGTGCTTTTTAAAAAATTTCATAGATTTAAGCATAAGTTAGGTTTGGAGTAAAATTGTTTGTCTTCGGTTTAAACTCAATATTTACAAATGACCAAAGCAATTACGTTTTTGGAAAATTTAACTTCGTCATGACAAGAACAATTCAGTTTTTTTGGGGAAATTTTTCTTCATACATAATATCCTTATGAAGGAAATTTTTTATGTCACGTTATTTAAATTCCATCAATCTGAAAGTAAGAATAATCTGAAAAGTAAGATTTTTAGTCTTTGATATAAACTCAATTTTTAAAAATGGCCAAAACAATCAAGTTTAAAAAAAAGTTTTAATTTATTATATTCTTTTGAAGGAGTTTTTATGTCACCATATTACAATTTCATGATTTTATAGCATACTTTAAGGTTGAAAGTAATCTGTGGTTTCAATTGATCTTTAAAAATTACTTAATGTAAAACAGGGGATAACAGGAAACATCTACAATGGCTGAAAATTACAATCACATGCCACAATCTGCCAGGGAACTTCACAGGAAAAACACAAGACAAAAGATAAACGTAAACAACGATAGGAACTCGGGATATCCGGGCTTGGTACTGGCACAGGCAAAAGCCAGCGTTAGGGTTAAACCGTTGTTTGGATACCCACCCCCATTATCTGTACCGTTTCCCTATAGTAAAATAAACATACGAATAAAAACCAATACAGGTAGACTACTAACTCCGTGACCACAATCTTGAAAGGAGAGAAAATGGCAATATGTAATTTTGAACGATGTGTCAAGGGGTGCTCGCCGTTAAACTGCCGGATAGCTCAAGGAGCCTAGTCTGCGGGTAAAACACTGTCGCACTACGGAAGAAAAATCAAGTTCAAAACTTGGCAAAGGGTTTGGTCAAGAATCATCATATATTTCAGTAGACATCGGCAGTATTAGTGAAAGGCCAGTATGTGTTTAAAATTTTCAATAGTGAATGAAAGGATATGGAGTAAATGTACATGAGACAAAGTCTCTACAAATACATGGTAGAACAAGCAAAGGAACAGCGCTTTTATTGTTGTTCTTCATCTTGAAGTCACCATGAGGCCTTCAACAATGAACATTGCTCAAATCTCACAGTAAGGTTTAGTATTTTTGTAAATTTTATTTCATCTTATCCTTTGCAAGACGTTTTTACATTGCAATATACAATTTCATGGATTTTAGCATAAATTAGATTGAAAAATAAGATATTTAATCTGCAATTTAATCCCATTCTTATTGGGCATTGAGATCATGTCAAAAATTGAACAAAGTTGTCTTTTCATTTATTTTGTTGGCAAAATATACATAAAATTTGTGTTCTAGTTAGCAGTATTATATCGATATGAAATAGGGTTGATATTTTGAAACTCTTAAAGAATAGAAGTTATATCACTTTGGAAATTCACCTTTATTTGAAAGTACTTAAATCATGAGTTTGGTAGGAAAAAGATGACATTTCATTCAAATATTCTTTCAATAAAATATTATACCGACACAAAATTATAGTTCATTTCAATTTGCAGAACAATTTTAATCAAATTATTGAGTATTGATTACGTTCACTTCTCGTCGTTTGACGAATTGAAACGAACTGAATTCGTCAATTGCCAACATGTATAAGAAACTAGACGTGAAAGAAATCGTTCCGTCCGGTCCAGTCCCTTTCTCGTCAGCAATCTGTTAACGTCCTGTTCGCAATCCGTTTTACGTTTGTCAATAAGTAAAGGCTATGTTGAGCAGTAATGTATTTTGTTTTTTCAACAATTCCTTTTTTATCTAGATTTTTGACATGTTCTTGGACTTTGTCATTATATTTATATATATTTGGCTTTACATTTAGATCATATTGGTCATTTCTTCTCTATCAGAACTATTGGACTTGGTCATTATATTTATATATATTTGAAGAGACATAAGTTGTCGAAATGCGAATATGCAGAATTTAAATTCACAGTAGTTTCGGTATTTAGTCATTTGTTACCACTGGGTCGATGTCACTGCTGGTGGACTGTTAGTCCGCGAGGATATTCACAAGCCCAGTAGTCATTACTTCGGTACTTACCCGAAAGCCGATTCTATTTTGAACCTTAAAATATCTAAATTTTTGTAAATTTTATTGAAAACTAAGGGGTATCTCCCTTATGCAAAGCTCTGTCCTTAGCTCATTTTTGCTTTACATTTAAATCGTATTGGTTATTTGTTTGCTATAAGTTTTTAAGCATCTTTGAGTTTATGGTCTTCCAAACATTCAGAATTTATCTGCACTGAAGAGACACAAGTTGTCGAAATGCGCATATGCAGAATTTAACTAGTAACTTCGGTATTTAATTATGACCCTTTAAGCTCAATGCAAAAAAATGTGACCTTTGGTATCCACTACTACTCCTAAATCACTGCTAGAAATTTCATGAAACTTATGAAGGGCATTACTGACAATATAGATGTGCATCATGTATATTTTTTCTAACTATTCTTTTTTTTAAATTTTTAACATGTTTTTGACTTTGTGATTTTAGCTCTTTTAGCTTTATACAAACCATATGGTGACCACCTGTTTTAAATCACTGTTTGGAATTTCATGAAACTTATGTAGGACTTTCATTGCATATAGTAGCTGTGTATTATTTATTTTTCCCTTATTCCTTTTCAAAAATTTTTACATGTTTTGGTCTTTGTCATTTTAGCTAGATGCTAAAAGCTGGTATCTGGTATTCCTCCTATACCAGTAATTGGAATTTCATGAAACATATGCAGGAGCTTGATAACATATTATAGATGATTTCCAGTAATTCTTCTTTCTCCAGATGTTTTAGAAAATTCATTAAGAAGTGGGGGCGAGAGTATCCGTGGAAAACTAGGCCACACTAACTCTAGTTTTCATTGCAGTACAGAACTTTCCAAAATTAAAAAAAGAACAAGGCATTTTATTAAAGACATGAAAACTGAAAAAAAATAACTTCATATTTATATATGTTTCATGAAGTTGACAAAATTAGCGAATAGAAACTATGCACGGGGACAAACTCTAAATCGCCCCTTTTATTAAATTAATTTTAGATCAAGAAAAGAAATTCAGATTCAAAATTAAAATTAGATTTTTTTTCACACCAGATCTTATATAAAAGATCAGAGATTAATTTTGCTACATTTTATTAGTTTCTTTTTGATAAAGTTAACACATTATCTTTAAGGATGCAGACGTTATTTGTCTTTTTTTTTAATATTTTCCCTAAAAACCAATTTTTTGGTAAAATATGGAAATGTAGAAGTTGATGCATCAAATTAATTTTATTGAAATGTGCTTAAATATTTAACAAAATTTTATTCATGTTGCTTGATACCTTCTTTGACATTTAAGCTATACTTATCAAACAGTTACAGATATTCAAAGTAAGAAACTGACAATTTTGTATAAAAGACTGTTGCGCAACATGTATCATTACATGCCGCATGATAACATATTCAGTGAAAATTGAAAGAGTCTCTGTACCAAGTTTAAATTCTGAACTAGAGGCTCAGAGACTGAGCCTATATCGCTCACCTGACAAAATGCTTCTATGCCATGCATGACCAAAAATGAAGTTTTTTACTAATGGGGTCTAATGTTTAGCTGTGTTCTCCATTAGCACCTATGTTTTTGTCTGATCCTATTGAAATGAGTAAATTTTGAAGAGGACTTTCTATGCATTCAGTTAAATTTGCTTGAATAGTTTCAGAGAAGATGATGAAACGTGCTCCAATGTTGATTTTTATTCGATCGGACAGAAATAAACAATCTTGGTTAAGGACCTTTAGTCTATCATTCCTGTAAAGTTTGGTTGAATTTGCTTCAGTGGTTTCAGAGGAGAAAATAAAAATGAGATTTTTCCCATAGGGTCCAATGTTAAACTATATTCCGTGCTGGAAGCCATGTTTTTTGTCGAATCAGAACAAAACATGCAAACTTTGTAAAGGACCATCAATACATCATTTCAGTACTGTTTTCTTAAATTTGCTTCAATAGTTTCACAGCAGCTGTTGAAAAAGATGTTTTTCCCATAGGGTCCAATTTTAAAACTAAGATCCGCGCTGGCGGCCATGTTTTTTATCGAATCAGAACGAAATGTGCAATCTTTGTGAAAGACCTTCCATACATTATTCCTGTAAAGTTTGGTTGAATTTACTTCAGTGGTTTCAGAGGAGAAGATGAAAATGTGATTTTTCCCATAGTGTGCAATGTTAAACTATGTTCGGCAATGCCGGTCGTGTTTTTTATCGGATCAGAACGAAATGAGCAATCTTTGTTAAGGATCTTTAGTACATCATTCCTGTAAAGTTTGGTTCAATTTGCTTCAGCGGTTTCAAGGGAGAAGATGAAAGTGTGATTTTTCCTATAGGGTCCAATGTTAAAACCTAAGTTCTGCGCTGGCGGCCATGTTTTTTAATCGGATCGGAACGAAATGAGCAATCTTAGCAAAGGACCTTCCATACATCATTCATGTAAAGGTTGGTTGAATTTGCTCCAGTAGTTTCAGAGGAGATTTAAATGTGATTTTCCGAAAGGGTCCAATGTTAAACTAAATTCCGTGCTGGCCGCAATGTTTTTTATCGGATCAGAACAAAATGAGCTATCTTTGTTAAGTACCTTTAGTATATCATTCCTGTAAAGTTTGGTTGAATTTTCTTCAGTTGTTTCAAAGGAGAGGATAAAAGTATGCTTTTTTCCCATAGGGTCCAATGTTAAAACCTAAGTTCTGCGCTGGCGGCCATGTTTTTTATCGGATCGGAACGAATGAGCAATCTTTGCAAAGGACCTTCCATACATCATTCCTGTAAAGTTTGGTTGAATTTGTACCAGTAGTTTCAGAGGAGAAGATGAAAATGTGATTTTCCCATAGGGTCCAATGTTAAACTAAATTCCGTGCTGGCCGCCATGTTTTTTATCGGATCAAAACGAAATGAGCTATCTTTGTTAAGGACCTTAAGTATATCATTCCTGTAAAGTTTGGTTGAATTTGCTTCAATAGTTTCAGAGGAGAAGATGAAAATGTGAAAATTTGACAGACGACGGATGACAGACGACGGATGCCAAGTGATGGCAATAGCTCACACTGCTCGCAATTGCAAATCTGGTTCTATCTTGAAATTTCATGTGAATGCTACAGTTATTGGTGTTGTACAAGAACAACAGTTTTACCGCATTACAAGTGTGAACATGTGCAGTTATCTTCAGGAATATAGACTCTCTTTGAAACACCTCTTTTTCGTGAAAAATTAAACTATGTAGAACTTAGTTAAGAATATTTCAAGGAGAATTTATCAAACTTTTGTAAAAAAATGTAATTCTGTTTTTTTTGTCGTTGTAGTTTTGGTTTGTTTTGTTTTTGTTGTTTTTGTTGTTTTTGTTTTTGTTTTTTTTTGTTTTTCTGTTTTTTATTTTCGATTTTGTTTTTGTTTTTGATTTTTGTTTTTTAGAAAATGTAATTGTTGAATATAAGCTGGTACATACGGATTCCGAATTAATCTTTTTTCCTATCCATGGCCAGAGTCTTGCACACGGAATTGATGCTACCACTGAAAAAATAGGATCGTCTTCGTCTGCTGTTTGTGTTACAACCTCCACATATTCTTTGCAAGCACCACCAAGAGAAATTCCAGCAGAATTTTCGATATGCCAAGTCTTGAACATTTCGTCAGAATAACTTGACAAAAGATTGAGAAATAAGCTTATAATTAAGAAAGTATTTTTAAACACATAATGCAATTAATATAATTTAGTTTTCCTTTGTTACATAATGCAGCAGTTTATTTCAAAGTGGCACTATAATGTTAAATTTGTTTGATAAACCATTTGAGTTTTTTTGTGTTGTCTTGTATATCATACTGTAAAAATATGAAAAAGAAAGGAAATGGGGTAAATGTCAAGGAGACAACATCAAATATCCAGGTTAAAACAACCCAAAACAAAGCATCTAGGGGTGACTGTACGGTCTTCAACAAAGTGAGGAACCTCACATCATATAGGAATCCAAAAATGGCCCCTTAAAGGTAAAAAAGTGAATAAATCAATGGAAACAAACCACATGCAATAACCAGAATGTCAAGAAACTAAACTTTATGAGAAGACATGGCCAAGCCAATGACCAACATATTCCTGACTTGGGACAGGCGCAAAAATTGCGATGGGGTTAAACTCGTTTTCCTGGATCCAAACCCTCCCCCTGTGTGTGGTGAATAGCAAAAAAAGTAAACATACAAACAAGACTCACAGTACAAATCAAACTAGAAAAAAAGTCCAACTTATCAAGACAAGTACCCTTACAATGAAATACATAAATTATGAGGACAATACACACGGACAAATGCTCGCAGCAACTGACAGCCAGCCAATAATTTCCGTTGACTATGATATCAAGCCTTCTTAATGTACATATGAAACTTCAATTGAAATACTTCTGAATAGATTTTGTATAACAATATCATCAATTATGAAAGAAGAACATGATATTATGCAATGCCAAATACTGCCAATATGAAAAATTATTTAAATTTAGATATGGTGTAGAGCATTAAGAAGCTGATCAATATTTTTGCCAACAAAAACCAGAAGTAAAGATTTAACAACAATGCTGTATTTATATCCTTTATGAATAAGTTAGTTCAACTGATTAACAAGCAAGTTTTATCTTCGAAAGGGATAGTTTTCAACATTTATACCAAAATAGAATCCATAATAATAGACATAACTTGACAATACCAATAAAACATATTCCAGAACCCGATATTTTAGGTCTTATATATACATGAATCATGCATGTAGTGTTGTTCAACATTTAACAAGAGAATTCCGCTCAAACCGGTGGTAGGGGCCATTTTGAACTAACTATGAAGTAAGAGTTTTTGCTCTTTGTGTAAAGCCTTATTGTTCCTTCAAGATGAAGAACAACAATAACGACGTTGTTCCATTTGTTTAAGAAATCGCCTGACTGTGTATTTAAAGGGATTATTCCCCATGTAAATTTCCTCCTTGTCCATTTATTTGTACATCAGGAACGCCTTAGTTGATTATATCTCAACACATCGGTAAATTACAGCAAAAAGTCCCAAAAATGAACACAACGGGACAACCAAGGATGAAAAAACGAAGCAATTAAATACTATCGAAATATGTCTATTCTCGTTTGTGAAATAAAAAGAAAGACAAAATGAAAATTTCATACGAACGATGTTATTTTTTTTCGGTTATGATTGACAAACTTTAAATAGTTCCCTTTACTTAATTTTAGATAACTGTTTTTCTCTATATTTGTTGTATTTTATGACTAAATACCGAAGCTACTGCAAATTTAAATTCTGCACATGCGCATTTCGACAACTTATGTCTCTTCAGTGCAGATACAATCTAAACGTTTCGAAGACTATCAACTCAAAGATGTTTAAAAACTGATAGAGAACAAATAGCCAAATTGATCTAAATGTAAAGCCAAAATCAGCTAAGGACAGAGCTTTGCATGAGGGAGATACTCCTAAGTTTTCAACAAAATTTACAAAAATTTAGATATTGTAAGGTTCCAAATAGAATCAGCTTTCGGGTCAGCACCGAAGTACTGACTACTGGGCTGGTGAATACCCTCGGGGACTAACAGTCCACCAGCAGTGGCATCGACCCAGTGGTAACAAAT